>JAVJIF010028664.1:0-45691 GCA_038442645.1 Agave tequilana
CGGATAATTTAGTCATGTAGACCTACTTGATTAGGCATACTTAAATATTGTTTTACTCACTGAGCCGTCAAGCTCACTCTATTCTAACTCCACCTTCAGGTTTGGACAAGGGCAAGGGACCCGTTTAAGGGCAATTGTGCGGGACAAGCGCCACCGGAACCACTGTATTAGAAGTTACTTTGTTATGTATATGATTTTGTATAACATGCGTACTTTTAGCTGGGTGTCACTCTTGACCTGTAATTCTTAAAGGATCTGGTGTTGGACTCTTACTTTGTATGTATATATATTTGATATGATAATTGTAGACTGTGTTTCTTGTGGATTATTGAACCATATGTGTTGTCATGATAAGTCTCGAGTAGATCATACATGTTATCTTTAGTGGAATTTCTGATGTATAGTAAAGAGTTTCTGATGATTATATTGGAAGTATTATACCCTGATGGGTCCCACGCTTGGATTGTACGAGATAATTGTGGTTAAATGGAAAATTTAAACTGGGACCGTTACAGTTGGTATCAGAGCAAAGGTTTAGAAGTAGAAGGAGTAAGAGATGATGAAATTGTTAGGTTTATACGTGCAGACATGTGATCATAGTTAAGTAGTTGGTATTATGTGACAAGGGATGCATTAAATTATCTATTGAATCTGAGTTATTCTAAAGACATGAGACTTATGAGTAGACTAAGGATAAGTATAGTTACTAGTGTGTCTATTTATGTTACTTCTTGATGATAGCTGTATGATTGAGACTATTTCATGGACTTGAGATTGATACGACCTTTTTGTTTACATGTAGATGGGGGACTCCGATGTATTCTGGCCAGTCTCTAGCTCCGATAGCTCGAGTGAGAGCTGGGTGGCAGATTCCATGGATTGGGGGTACGAGTCGGACGAAACTGATCCAGCGAAACGATTGTACCCCTAAATTGGGTAGATTATGAGGAGGTTGAGTCGCAGGCATCTAATGAGCCTGAACCACCAATGTTGACACAGAAAGCTTTGTGGGAGATTCACTTGAGATAGCAGTGACGGAGCACTCTAGCACGATTAAAGAAGAAACCCGAAGGGGATTTACATATGGAGGCGTCTTTTGGAACGAAACGTGGGAAGAGGATATTGACCTTTATGATGACTTAGACGACTGGTGCTGCGCCGGGGACGAATCACCGGAAGAAGACCCCGAGGAAGATATGGATGATAGCAGCAGCACTAGCGGAGATTCTAATGGGGATAACGCTACCCTATAAAGGGTGAACCTTGGAGCCGACACTTTTGATGTATATACATGTATAGGCCTAGTATTTTAGGTGATGGATATCCTTAGGGTTGTTGTATGTACCCTGGCATATATCTTATGAATGCACATGGGTTAGTCTGGATATCCAAGAAGGAAGGCATGTCAGCATAATACCTTTTGTATCCATGATGGATGTAACTATATATATATATATATATATATATATATATATATATATATATATATATATATATATATAAAACAAGTTGCTTGTTTTCAAAAGTGATGTTATTAACATGATTGCCTGAGACTAAAGTTTTATCCCAATGCATTCCTATATTGTGTAGTATGTTGATTAGACGCCCTTATTTTATATATAGGGAGAACGCATGGATCTGAACCAACTACCCCCTGATGAGTCCCTGTCCCTCGATACGACACACTACAGTGAGATGGGAGTGCACCCCCCGTGAACAATGATGGAGACTCTGAAGTTTAAATGAGAGGGAATGTGGGAACTCCAGGGGTAATGCCGGAGTGGCTCGCACAATTAATGACCAGAGCGAGCAATAACAACTCCCACCGAGCACTGGAGCAGTTTCAGAAGATGAAACCGCCCGTATTCGAAGGGAGGCGGACCCCTTACAAGCCGAAGCATGGCTTCTTCAAATAGAAAAGATCTTAGAAGTTATGAGCTGCACTGATGAACAAAAGGTGTCCTTCTCTTCTTTTATGTTCCAAAAGGAAGCGGAACATTGGTGGAGAGCAGTGAAGCATAGATGAAGAATGCAAGGGAATCAATCACCTGGGAATTCTTGGTGAACAAATTCACTGAGAAATACATTCCGGAGACAGCCAGAGATAAAATGGCGACAGAATTCTTGGAACTACGTCAAGATTCTATGAATGTATCCCAGTATGATCAGAAATTCACTCAGCTATCCAGGTATGCTGATGCCTTGGTAAGGAGTGAAGCAGAAAAGACAAAGAGGTTCGTAAAGGGCCTAAGATCAGATATTCGTGGCCGACTGATTCCATTACAACTGAGGAATTATCTCCAGGCAGTAGAAAGAGCTTTAGAGGTAGAAATGGACATACAAGAAGGACAGGGAGACTGGGTGGAATAAATTCCCAATTCTAAGCGCCCCCGTTATCAAGGACCTCCTATGAGGACGGCATCAGATCCACCAGCGGTAAAGGGTCTGGGTATAACACCACTTTTTATAGAGGAGGAGGAGCCAGAGACGGGAGAACGTGGCTGAGAAACAGAGACACTCACTTGAAGACACAAGCTACCTCTGCGTCCCGTCCCAGAATCTCGGAGGCTCCCTGGTGTCAGAGGTGCAGAGTAAACAATTTTGGAAACTGTCTCCTAGACAGGTCTTTTTTAATTGTGGAGAGGTGGGACATCTAAGGAAAAATTGTCCGACAATGCGTGGAAGCCAGGGCCGAGTAGAGGAAGTGGAAGGCCGACCATGAGGACGAATCCCCCCAGAGGACAAGCCAGTAACTTCATGCCGCCCAGTAATGCCCCACGTCCTGCTGCAACCCAGTCATCGGTTCAGCAACCTCGGGTGCAAGGCAGAACCTTCGCATTAACCCACCGGGAAGCAATGGCCTCGAATGCAGTGGCGGAAGGTATGATCTCCGTATCAGGACATATTGCCCATGCATTGTTTGACCCTGGAGCTACTCATTCATTCGTATCTAGTGCTTTTGCTTATAAACTAAATCAAGTCTCAAAACCCTAGGATTTCTATTGGTTGTGTCCACACCTATAGGGGAAATTTGATAGCTAGCACTAGATATGCGAATTGTGAAGTGATAATTGGAGAAATGAAGACATCCATTGATCTGATTAAGCTAGGCGAAATGGAGTTCGATGCCATACTAGGAATGGACTGGTTGTCTGCCTGTAGTGCTCATGTGGATTGTAATAAGAAGAGGATTATCTTTAAATGGAAGGGACTCCGGAGTTTATTTTTGAAGAGAAAAAGTTAGTTGTGATATACCTCACATATCAGCCATCAAGGCCACCAAGTTAATGAAGCAAGGGTGTCAAGGATTTCTGGCTTCGGTATTGGATACCACCAGAACTGATGTAAATATTAAGACTATTCCAATTGTGAATGAGTTCCCTGATGTGTTCCCGGAAGACTTACCAGGCCTGCCCCCAGATCGGGAAGTAGAATTTACAATAGATGTAATACCCGGTACTGCCCCAATTTCTAAGGCACCGTACCGTATGGCCCCTGCAGAAATGAAAGAACTTAAAACTCAATTGCAGGACTTATTAGACAAAGGTTTCATTCGGCCAAGTGTATCTCCCTGGGGAGCACCTGTACTATTTGTAAAGAAGAAGGATGGGAGTATGAGACTATGTGTTGACTACCGGGAATTGAATAAGGCAACTATCAAGAATAGGTACCCTCTCCCTCGAATTGATGATTTATTTGATCAATTACAAGGGTCTTGTGTATTTTCTAAGATAGATCTTAGATCGGGGTATCATCAGTTGAAGGTCAAACCTGAAGATGTGTCCAAATCGGCTTTCCCGACGAGATATGGACACTTTGAATTTCTAGTTATGCCTTTTGGACTCACTAACGCCCCGGCAGCATTTATGGACTTAATGAATAGGATGTTTCAACCATATCTAGACCAGTTTGTAGTAGTATTCATTGATGATATTTTGGTCTATTCAAAGAATACGGAAGATCATGAGAAACATCTTAATACTGTCCTTTAAATCTTGAGAGAGAAGCAACTCTATGCAAAGTTGAAGAAATGTGAATTTTGGCTAGAGCAAGTAGGGTTTCTTGGCCATATTATATCTAAGGAAGGAATATCAGTAGACCCGGTAAAAATCGAAGCAATCCGAGACTGGCCTAGACCCACTAATGTTACTGAAGTTCGAAGTTTCTTGGGATTAGCTGGGTACTATAGAAGATTTGTAGAAGGATTTTCTCTAATTGTGGCACCAATGACCCAATTAACTAGAAAGAATAAGAAGTTTGCATGGGGAGAAGATCAGATAGGAGCTTCCGGGAGGTTAAAGCTAGACTGACATCTGCTCCTGTCTAAATTATACCTTCGGGGACTGAAGGATTTGTCATCTTTAGTGATGCATCTAAACTGGGATTGGGATGTGTGTTAATGCAACATGAAAAAGTCATTGCCTATGCGTCCCGACAATTGAAGACCCATGAAAGAAATTACCCCACTCATGACTTGGAATTAGCCGCTGTGATCTTTGCTTTAAAGATCTGGCGACATTATTTGTATGGAGTGTCTTGTGAAGTTTTTACTGATCATAAGAGCTTAAAATACATCTTCACACAAAAGGAACTGAACATGAGGCAGAGGAGGTGGTTAGAACTAATGAAGGATTATGATATTACTATTCAATACCACCCTGGGAAGGCCAATGTGGTGGCTGATGCTTTGAGCTGGAAATCAGGAGGGACCCTGGCCGCCTTGATGACTCGTCAAGCAAGAATATTAAGAGATCTAGAAGAAATGCAAATAGAAGTGCGAGTCATTGATCCTTCTAATTCTGAGTATCAACTGAATCAAGTAAGTATTCAAATTAATCTATACGATAAGATCAAAGAGGCCCAATAAGGAGATACTCAAATAAAGAAGATTATGAAGAAAGTGCAAGAAGGAGAACTCAAGGAGTTTCAATTAGAAGGTGATGTACTGCGGCTTGGACGAAGATTATGTGTGCCAGATGTAGCAGAGATCAAAGAAGAAATACTGAATGAGGCTCATAGTACACCTTATACAGCTCATCCCGGAAGCACAAAAATGTATCAAGATCTGCGACATAACTTCTGGTGGGAAGGAATGAAGGTAGACATTTCTAATTTTGTCCACAAATGTTTAGTCTGCCAACAAGTAAAGGCGGAACATAAGAAGCCCCCAGGTTTGTTAGTGCCTTTATCTATTCCTGAATGAAAGTGGAGTCAAATTGCTATGGATTTCGTCACTGGACTTCCTCGGACGTCCCAAGGACTGGATACAGTCTGGGTAGTGGTAGACAGACTCACCAAATCTGCCCATTTTCTACATATCCGGATCAATTATTCAATGGAAAGACTGGCTCAGGTATATGTCCGAGAGATAATTAGATTACATGGAGTACCTGAATCCATTGTATCAGATCGGGATCCTAGATTTCAATCCAGATTTTGGAAAAGCTTGTCCAAAGCTATGGGCACTAAATTGCAACTCAGTACAGCAGCCCACCCCCAAACAGATGGACAGTCAGAAAGGACCATTCAAATATTGGAAGATATGTTGAGAACTTGTGTACTAGATTTTGGGGGAAGTTGGGACAACTATTTACCCTTAGTGGAGTTTGCTTATAATAATAGTTATCAGTCCACTATTGGTATGCCTCCATTTGAAGCATTGTATGGGAGGAGGTGTAGATCACCAATCTGTTGGGAGGAAGTTGGGGATAGAAGACTGTTCGGCCCTGATGTAATTCAAGAGGCTACTGAGAAGATCAAGCTAATCAAGGAAAGGATGAAAGCAGCCCAGAACAGACAGAAAGCTTATGCAGACAATCGTCGCAGACCACTGGAGTTCGAAGTAGGGGATCGTGTTTTTCTGAAGGTATCTCCAATGAAGGGAGTGAGACGCACCGGCGGTAAGAACAAATTAGCCCCTAGATATGTGGGTCCGTTTGAAATACTGGATAAAATTGGACCGGTTGCTTATCGTTTGGCCCTACCCCCTGCTTTGGAAAGGATGCACAATGTATTTCATGTCTCTCAGCTGAGGAAGTATGTGCCCGATCCTGATCACGTCATCTCCTATAAACCTCTGCAAATACTAGAAGACATGTCTTACGCGGAAGAACCAGTACAATTCTTGATCGTAAGGAGAAGCAATTGAGAAGCAAAAATATTTCCTTGGTCAAGATCTTATGGAGAAATCAAAACATAGGAGAAGCCACTTGGGAGTTGGAAGAGGAGATAAGAAAAACCTATCCACATTTGTTCCAAGGTACGTTAAGTTTCGAGGACGAAACTTCCATAAGGAGGGTAGAATGTAACACTTGCCTTAATTAAAACATTACTTCCCCTAAATAATCATACCTTAAAGGAGTAATAGGAATTAGTATGCATGCATGATACCTTAGTTAAGCCATGCTTATTATATGAGTATGTATAAACAAGTGTATACATAAGTATTTATACATCCATGTATATAGGTATAAGAATACCCCCACATGGTCAACTTACCACCATCCCCACCATGCTTGTACCTCATGGAGAAGGGGAGAGACATGGAGCTTGGCATAGGGCATGGAGTAGAGTAGACTTGATGGGATGTATAGGGGACACATGTCACATTATTATGGAGAGTTAGAGGCTATAAATAGAGGGGGGTTAAATAGGATTAAACCATTTGGTTAAAACTCTCTCCCTCTTCACAAACTCCCTCCCTCTCTTTTCTTTCCTGCAGCAGCAAAGCAGCAGCAACTGCAGCAGCAAAGCAACAGCAGCAGCAGCAGCAGTTAAAAGCAGCAGCAACAACAGCTAAAGGCAGCAGCAAAATAGCCCCAAAACAGCCCAAATCTGCAGCCAAAAACCAGCAAAATCATACCACTTTAGGGGTGAGTAGAACATGTTAATCCTAATAACATGATGAGTAGAATAAAGTAGGAAATGAAACGAAACGTAAGAGATAAACAAGTACTTGACACTATGTAAATTTTTGGGATCATGTGTTTACAATTCCGCAAGTACTACTAATTTTGTTTATGAACCCATGATATTATTATATGTCTTGCATATTGATATTATATGATGGTATGATCTGTTGGAGGAAGGGACCGGGTTGAACCGGAGGCGTAGAAGGGGAGATTATATATTGTATGTAATGGAGGAAGGGACCGGGTTGAACCGGAGGCGTAGAAGGGGAGATTATGTTGTATGTAAATGGATATTACTAAGATAGAAATCCTATGATATAATCATACATAAATCCTTAACATTTAATCTGGGATCACTTCTTAACAGGCAATTTCTATGTAGGGTAGTCGACTTGGTCCCTGGGATAGTCGACTATAAGTGTGATAATTAGGCAGATAAACTGCTGGATAGCAGGATTAGTCGACTACATACAGACTGTAGTCGACTAATCCCAGATACAGAGAGCAAACAGAAAGTTAACAATCTGTTTTGGACAGAATTAGTCGACTACAGTCGACTTACTAGTCGACTAATATATTGGATTAGTCGACTACACCAGGAGGGTAGTCGACTATAGGTGACATACAGAGAGTAACACAACTTTTGACCCAGAATTAGTCGACTATAGGGGACCTTCAAGTCGACTAGTACTTGAGTTAGTCGACTATACCAGGAAGGGTAGTCGACTACATAAGTCCCTAGCTGCCAGCAGAGAAGCGGATACTTGTGGAGTAGAGTTAGTCGACTATAGCTTCACAATTAGTCGACTTACAATTAGTAGTAGTCGACTATAAGGTGGCCTAGTCGACTAGGAAGGCCTTGTTACTGTGTTCTGATTTGGTTTCTGGCTAATTATAAGATCTTATAAAAATAGTACAACGACACACATGTAAACCGGATAATTTAGTCATGTAGACCTACTTGATTAGGCATACTTAAATATTGTTTTACTCACTGAGCCGTCAAGCTCACTCTATTCTAACTCCACCTTCAGGTTTGGACAAGGGCAAGGGACCCGCTTAAGGGCAATTGTGCGGGACAAGCGCCACCAGAACCACTGTATTAGAAGTTACTTTTGTTATGTATATGATTTTGTATAACATGCGTACTTTTAGCTGGGTGTCACTCTTGACCTGTAATTCTTAAAGGATCTGGTGTTGGACTCTTACTTTGTATGTATATATATTTTGATATGATAATTGTAGACTGTGTTTCTTGTGAATTATTGAACCATATGTGTTGTCATGATAAGTCTCGAGTAGATCATACATGTTATCTTTAGTGGAATTTCTGATGTATAGTAAAGAGTTTCTGATGATTATATTGGAAGTATTATACCCTGATGGGTCCCACGCTTGGATTGTACGAGATAATTGTGGTAAATGGAAAATTTTAAACTGGGACCGTTACAGGACCGGTCGACCGACGTGCACAGAACTGTGCACGTCTGGCAGTTTTGGTGCCGGTCGACCGGGCGGTCGACCGACTGTTAACAGAGTTGCTCTCTGTTTGTTTCGGTCGACCGGGCGGTCGACCGGTAGCTGACAACGGTCAAAAATTGACCGTTGGGCGGTCGACCGGGCGGTCGACCGGCAGGGTATTTCTGGCAGTTCTGCTGCCGACGACTATTTTTCTGATTAGCCTATAAATACCCTTTTGGCAAGAGTTTTTCTCTAAGAATTTTTGTGCGAATTTTTACATACTCTCTGGTGTTTTTACAGCAATAAAAAGAAGTTTTTGAGCTTGATTTGAACAATCTATTTGGTGTTTGTGTTAGGGTTTGGAAAATCAAAGAAAGGGTTTTTGGGAAAAGATGTTGAATTGAACTTCTCTATCTTGGTTTCATTTATTTCCCAAAGATTTTCTTTGAGTTGATAGTTTCAAATCCCTTGGTTTTCTCCACACTTGAGCTAAAATCTACTATCTAAATCTATAGGATATTTGTGTGGGAGAAGATATAGTTTGTGGTTGTTGTTTTAGACCACCAAGTTGTAACCTTATCTTTTCTTAGCTTTGTGCTTTGGTTTGTATCCCTCAAGTTGTGAGGTGATCCTTGTATTGGTTTGTGGTTGTGGAGGAGGTTGAGATTGTATTGGTTTTGAGTTTGCCTCAAGGAGGAGGTTGTGATTGTTTGTAGGCTTGGAGTTGTGCCTCAAGGAGGAGGTTGTGTTTGTAAGGAGAGGAGTTGGGTACTCCTTGTATTGTGATTGCCCCAAATCCTCGGTGGAGGTTCCCTTTGTGGGAGTCCTTTGTGGACAAGCTAGTGGATTGGAAATCCTTCGTGTGTCGAAGGCGGGGATGTAGAGCTGGGTGCTCGAACCTCGGAACATATCTTGTTGTTTGCGCTTGATTCATTGACTCTCTCTATCTCTCTCTTTACTTTGTGTATTGTGCAATTGCTATATCTTATACTTGCTTGTGTGTGCATCATTGTTGTAATTGCAATTAGTTTTTTAATTTCGCATTAAGTTCACTAGATTAGCATCGTCACCTATTCACCCCCCCTCTAGGTGACATTTCAATTGGTATCAGAGCTAGTGCTCCTGATATTTAGGTTTAACCACCTAGGAGTGATCTTGGTTTGCTAATCTTCATTTGCATTTTCATTTACACACATTTAGTTTGCACTTATGGCTAGCCCTCCTATGTTTGATCATTTTAGACTTGATGGTTGGAAGGCTAATATGACTAAACATTTAAAAGACCTAGGACATCTAGTTTATCAAGCCATTACTATAGAATCCCTCCCAAATAGTAGCAAGCATAAGAAGGCCAATGCATTAGCACTTAGGGCACTTAGAGCATCTCTAAATGAACATTTATTACATGTTTTTGATCGTTATGATTCGGCTTTTGCAGTTTGGAGCATCTTGACTTCTCCCGAGCTTCCAAGGATTATCAACAAGATGAGGAGATCTAAGGGAGAAAAGTCCGAAGAGCAATGCCTCATGGTCCAAGGGAAGAACTCACTTGAGGTACAATCGGATTCTCAATTAGATGATAGCTCTAATTCTTATTGCTATGGATGTGGTGAGGTTCAAACCTTAAATGTTGAACTTGTCTCTAAGCTTGAAAACTTTTTAAAAAACATGAACTTTTGAAAAGAAACACCTTGATGTAAAAGAAGAATTGAAAGATTTATGCTCTACTTTTGAAACTGTTTTGCAAGAGAAGGGAGAGATTGCTAGTGAACGTGACTCACTAAAATCTCAACTCGAACTTGCTTTAAAGGAAAATGAATTCTTGAAAAACAAAAATGATTGTGATGATGTTGTAAAGCACAATGAGATTTTATCTTCAAAATTGGATTTTACTTTTAAAGAAATCTCACATTGAAAAATGATATTGATGCAATTACAAAAGAATTGGATTTGGTATTGATTAAAAATAATCCTTGCAAAAAGAGATTGATGTTTGCCATGCTAGTGTAGCTTCTTGTTCTAGCACACACTATAGCATGCTCCACTTTGTCTTCTAACATAGAAAATAATATAAATAATTTGAAGAAAAGTGTTGATTGTTTGGGCTCCACTTTGAGCCAATATGCTTTAAATCACACTCGTTTGGAATCCTTGATTCGCAAGAAACAAGTTCCAACCTTGCATGCACACCCATCACGGCATACACATGCTTTTCATGATCATCACCATCATATGTATGCTCACGTGTACACATGTACACATTGTGGTCGAAAAGGCCACCTTGCTAGATTTTGTTATGATCGCATTTATCATGAAAATTTAGCAACTAATTTTGTTTGGGTTAGAAAAGATACTAACCCCCGTGGACCCACAAAGAAATGGGTACCAAAGACCATCTCTATACTTTTTGATGTAGGTGGGAGCTCTCGCAAAACGTGAGAGTGTTGGTGCCTTGGAGTGGATGCGTTCCATGCCTAAAGAGAACCATTTGGATGCTTCACTCTCAAGGAGATTTGGTGGGAGGACCACCGTGGTTTGGAGAATTAGAGATGCACCTTCATCGGTTTTGGTATCATTCTCTAACTCCCATTTTTAATTGCATGCTTTTCATGTTCATCTATTTATAGCATGCCATGGTTTATTATTCATTATGCTTATGCCATGCTCTTTAGAATAGTGTTATACATGTTTAGTTACTTGAGCACCTATGTCTTATATGGATCTATATTTAGTGTTCTCACATTGTTTAAACTAACATGTATGCCCTAGATCTAATGCACATGCATATGCATTATGACCATTTGGATGTTTATGATTTTTGTTCTTATTGAATCATGTTTCATTATTTCATGATTAGTATGATATTTGCCATGTTTATTAGACTTATGCTTTACATGATTAGTTATTGTGACACCCATGTTTAGTATGGACCCATATTTTGTGTTCTCTTTATGTTTTAGCTATCATGTTTATCATAGGTTTAATGCACATGTCATTGTTATGCAAATCATATGGTTAACTATGATTTTTTTTTGTTTTAATGATTCATGTTTTGATAAATTACTTGTGTTGTATGATTTCTAATTTAGCCACATGTTTTGATGTTTATAGGCTATCATGTATTTCTTGATTCTAATAGCATGTGGATGTTCTTCATGATCATTTTTATATTTTTCATGATTGATTTGTATCCGTTTTATGCATAATGATTTGATTACTTGTTTAGATGTTAGTTTTCATTAAGACTAGAATTTATACTTGCACATGTAGTGGGACACAAATAAACCTTTATATATGTTTGTGCTTGGATGCCTATTTGTACCCTTTAGATGTTCCAGTATAGTCTAGTTTTGATGATTCATGCATTCAAACATGTATTCCTATTTTTGATGTGTTTTCTATGATTAAGTGTTTTCACTTCACGTATAAGTCTATTTTGCCAAACCTTAAGATATACATGTATGCCCCTTGAGTCATTTGCTTTTCATGCAAATCTATATTTTGGACTCAATTGTGTTTAGGGATATGTATGTATACTTTTGTTTTGTCAAAACATACATATGCCTTGGAGTTTAATTTGTTATGATGATTTTCGTGTCATTGAGGAAATTTCCTTTAGTAAAGAAGATTTAGTTTTTCATGTGTTCATATTTTAAAGGAATTTCAATCGAGTTTGATTGTCCATTTCATGATGATATGTTTCACACAACACTTGTACACTCACCCTATTTAATGTTTTCTCGTGATTTAGTTTTCATGAGTACAATTTGTGCTATATGGATTTTGAGTGTTTTAATGTCATGTGATTTACATGTGTTTTCATGAAAAACATTTTTGTTATTCCTCACTTGAAGGATTACGTGCTAGTTTTCAAATTTTCATATAACTAGTTCGTATTCCTCAATTTGGTAGAGTTTTTTCAAACAAACTATAATTTCAAATCTATTTTTGAAAACCCCTACCATTTATGGGCGGTTGGATGGGGATCATGCTCATGTATGCTTTATAGTGTAAATCATTTTAAACTTGATCATGAATTGGGTGGTAGTTGATATGAGTCATACACTTGATCTTATTCTTATTTCAATTGGTATCATTGAATTCTTTCAATTGGTATCAATCTTGACATCCTTTTATATACTCATATATGTTTTGTTTTATATATGTATGCTTACACTTCATATAGTATCAATTTCAATTGGTATCTATTTCTTACATACATATATAGATGATTTATTTGTGCTTATTATATCCCTATATCTTGAAGCACAAATTTTGGTTATGTTAAGCTTGAGTTTTTCAATTGGTATCCATATACAAGCTTTATCATAATTTTAAGATTGCTAAGCTTGAATTTTTAATGAATATCATGTTTCAATTGATTTAATTTTCAATTGGTATCTTATTTCAAGCCTATGCATATTTTCTTTTGGTATTTCATAAAGGGGAGAAAACTCGTATTTTATATTTCAATTGGTATTTGGTTTACCATTGTTTTTGTTTCCCACTCCCTAACTTTATGATATTAAAGTAATTGGTATCATATGCTTATAATGAAAAATATCTTCTTTTGGTATCAAGATGCTATTTGTTTCCTTAAATTTGGTATCATTTTTTTATTATCTATTGGTTTCAAGTTTACATTACATGTTTTCATTTTGATATAAAAAAATGTTATTTTGTTTCAATGCCTTGTTTTATTTCAAATAGGATTTGGCATTTCTCAAAGTTTGTTATTTTCAATTGATATTATATTGACTTTGATTTTACCTCTTGGAATAATTTATTGCTTCTTTGTTTTGAAGATTTAGGGGGAAAGTATTTGTTTTCATTATGTTTGTTTTTACCCCTTTGTTGATGATTGACAAAAAGGGGGAGAAGAATTTGTAGTTTATATGCATGTTGATTTATGCATATGTTTTAGTTGGTTTTCATTAGTAATAATATGTTGGTTTCAATATTATTGTTTTATTGGTATCAAGAGCATGTTTCATTGTTTATGTTTTATTTTTAATTGGTATCCAGAACATGTTTATATGTGTTTAAGAACATTCATTGCATATCTTATATGTTTTATTGTTATGCATGAGTTAAGGGGGAGCTTCTTTGAAGCTTTACTTTAATCCATGCATATATAACTCCATGAGTTTTGTCATCATCAAAAAGGGGAGATTGTTGGCCCAAAGGCTTCGACTCTAGTTTTGATGATGATTAACTCATGTATTTATGTGTACTAATAATCTTGCAATGTTTAAGTTTCAGATATTTAACAAGATATTAGTTGGTGAAAGCTTCCACACATCTTTCACAAGGTGATTCAAGAGCCTAAGCATCAAAGATGACATCTAGCACTCATTGGAGTCAAGCTTGGTGAATCACGGTTTGGACCGAGTCAACTTGGAGACGGCGCTTTACAAGAAGACTTAGGTATCCCTAGTTTAGTTTGTGTTTAGATCCTAATTGTAAAGATTAGATTAGTATGATATGCTCAAGTTCACAACACACACGTTTTATGTTTTGACATTGGTTTTCGGTTTTAGGTTTAACCGATCTTGGTTTTCATGAATAGATTTTATATCAAAACAAGTTTACATGGTTTAGTGTATATATGATTTGTTCTATATACATGCATGCTTCTATTGCTTAAACAAACTTAGTTTGATAGTCTACTTCATGAGTTTTATGTTTTGGTAATTCTAACAAAACATATTTTGGAATCAAATACAAAAAGTATGAAACACATGAATATCATGTTGGAATATTAAGTTTAAGTATCATGATTAAATATCATGTTTTTGTATTTGATTCCAAAATATGTTTTGTTAGAATTACCAAAACATAAAACTCATGAAGTAGACTATCAAACTAAGTTTGTTTAAGCAATAGAAGCATGCATGTATATAGAACAAATCATATATACACTAAACCATGTAAACTTGTTTTGATATAAAATCTATTCATGAAACCAAGATCGGTTAAACCTAAAACCGAAAACCAATGTCAAAACATAAAACGTGTGTGTTGTGAACTTGAGCATATCATACTAATCTAATCTTTACAATTAGGATCTAAACATAAACTAAACTAGGGATACCTAAGTCTTCTTGTAGAGCGCCGTCTCCAAGTTGACTCGGTCCAAACCGTGATTCACCAAGCTTGACTCCAATGAGTGCTAGATGTCATCTTTGATGCTTAGGCTCTTGAATCACCTTGTGAAAGATGTGTGGAAGCTTTCACCAACTAATATCTTATTAAATATCTGAAACTTAAACATTGCAAGATTATTAGTACACATAACTACATGAGTTAATCATCATCAAAACTAGAGTCGAAGGCCTTTGGGCCAACAATAAACATGATATTTAATCATGATACTTAAACTTAATATTCCAACATGATATTCATGTGTTTCATACTTTTTGTATTTGGATGAGTTTTAGACAAAATGTATTTTCTACTCAAAGATCCAAGTTTTAGAAAATACAGTTTTTGGTTTTTGGCAAAATTTCTATAATACAAAATAGTTCATATTGATTGATATTTGAGCTAAACTTTTTACCACATGTTTATATATCATGTAAAATGACAAAACTATTTTTGTGGAATTTTAGAGATTTTGTGGGATTTATTATAATATATTTTTATCCCAGTTTTTTTTTGTTCCAGGCTTCAACCAAGTCGACTAGTCAACTGACAAGTCGACTAGGCATGAAGTCGGTCGACCGACCGACCGCTCGACCGACGTGCACAGAACTGTGCACGTCTGGCAGTTTTGGTGCCGGTCGACCGGGCGGTCGACCGACTGTTAACAGAGTTGCTCTCTGTTTGTTTCGGTCGACCGGGCGGTCGACCGGTAGCTGACAACGGTCAAAATTGACCATTGGGCGGTCGACCGGGCGGTCGACCGGCAGGGTATTTCTGGCAGTTCTGCTGCCAACGGCTATTTTTTTTGATTAGCCTATAAATACTCTTTTGGCAAGAGTTTTTCTCTAAGAATTTTTGTGCGAATTTTTACATACTCTCTGGTGTTTTTACAGCAATAAAAAGAAGTTTTTGAGCTTGATTTGAACAATCTATTTGGTGTTTGTGTTAGGGTTTGGAAAATCAAAGAAAGGGTTTTTTGGGAAAAGATGTTGAATTGAACTTCTCTATCTTGGTTTCATTTATTTCCCAAAGATTTTCTTTGAGTTGCTGGTTTCAAATCCCTTGGTTTTCTCCACACTTGAGCTAAAATCTACTATCTAAATCTATAGGATATTTTGTGTGGGAGAAGATATAGTTTGTAGTTGTTGTTTTAGACCACCAAGTTGTAACCCTATCTTTTCTTAGCTTTGTGCTTTGGGTTGTATCCCTCAAGTTGTGAGGTGATCCTTGTATTGGTTTGTGGTTGTTGAGGAGGTTGAGATTGTATTGGTTTTGAGTTTGCCTCAAGGAGGAGGTTGTGATTGTTTGTAGGCTTGGAGTTGTGCCTCAAGGAGGAGGTTGTGTTTGTAAGGAGAGGAGTTGGGTACTCCTTGTATTGTGATTGCCCCAAATCCTCGGTGGAGGTTCCCTTTGTGGGAGTCCTTTGTGGACAAGCTAGTGGATTGAAAATCCTTCGTGTGTCGAAGGCGGGGATGTAGAGCTGGGTGCTCGAACCTCGGAACATATCTTGTTGTTTGCGCTTGATCCATTGACTCTCTCTCTATCTCTCTCTTTACTTTGTGTATTGTGCAAATTGCTATATCTTATACTTGCTTGTGTGTGCATCATTGTTGTAATTGCAATTAGTTTTTAAATTCCGCATTAAGTTCACTAGATTAGCATCGTCACCTATTCACCCCCCTCTAGGTGACATTTCATTAACTTGACAGGAGTGGGATAGTTTCTATGGACTTGTCAATCCATGGATAAGGATGACAAGTGAAGTTTTCACCCCACGGTGGATTATAACTGAGTACTCATCAGGTGTTTAGTAGGACTCAGTGGGGATTTAATGGAAACACTGTTAAGGTATAATATTAACCTAACAGTCTTTT
This sequence comes from Agave tequilana, assembly GCA_038442645.1. NCBI lineage: Eukaryota > Viridiplantae > Streptophyta > Magnoliopsida > Asparagales > Asparagaceae > Agave > Agave tequilana. The sequence goes on from JAVJIF010028664.1 coordinate 16,391, forward strand.
TTAGTGGATGTTTGGTAAGAAAAAATTGAAGATCGAGATGAAAATTCTTTATCTGATTGTAAAGAAAATTATAACGGATCAATAATCCTTTTTTAAGAGAGGGGAGATATTCAAGCTCAATCTCCCCTTTGTTTAATACCGGGTTCTTGATGTGGCGATGGAAAGTGAATCTTGTTTTCTATTAACCAGGTGAACGTCAGGATATCTTGGTAATCCTCTCTTTGGATGGTGGACGAAGTAACACAGCTTCTGTCCAACAAGAATCTCAAAGAGATTGTAGGCAAAAACAAACTTATACGTAGCAAGTTGTTAGAAAAGTTGAACTCTTTCTTTTTTTTAAGTTAGAGATCTTGGTCCTTCTACCGCTTACAACCGAAGTTCTTCTGATCAAGGATTTTTCTGACCCCCCTCTTCCATAGCAAACTAGGCTATTTATAGAGGCTTCAGGGGGTAAAAGTATCCCCTAAAAATACTCCATAATGGGGGTTAACTCCCTCATTACGTGGGCAGTAATTGACCCAGTAATGAGGGCAGTTATAACCGAGACACGGGCTTTGGGCCTCGCGTTATGCCATTGAGGTGATGCTTGAAAAATGCGAGCTTTAAATTCTGCGTCAAGCTTCACGTGAGACGCGGGCTTTGGACTTTGCGTCTTGGTACTGCAATAATGCTGAGACGCGGCTTTCATGCTCACGTCTTGGTTCTTGCAGTGATGTTGAGACGCGGGTTTCAACCCTCGCATCTTGGTGCTATAATGGTGGTGATGATTAGCCTTGCGTCTGGAGTTTAGATTCTGCTTTTTGATGACTTGTGTTCAGTAATTTTTAGACAGTCTACAGAACCTCCTCCAAAGTTTTCGATATTCTGCAGTTGTTGAGCACAATTTTATCACATTTTTATGCCTATATTTATCTATCATTTGTTTATAAATAATATTACTCAGGTATTTTTAGTCTGTTTTGCAGACAAAGTTATTAGGAGAAGACTGGACCACAAAAGCACTCTTTCGAGACTATAAAGCGCGTTAAAAGGAGTTGAAGGCGAGATAGAAGGCTTGGCACCGCTAAGATCGCTCTATTATGTCTAAAACTGACATCAAAGAAATTTACATCAATTCGGAAGAGTTTGAGGCCAGTTTGACTGAAAATGTAATTTTGCAAAAGTCAGGAGCTTAAACGCAAAATGCACAGAGATGCAAAAGTGCAAAATTAATTTAACGATTCTCCTTATAATTTTGTAATTATTTTGGACTTTTATATAAAATAGTCAAACCCTAGGCTATAAATATACATATAAAGGCTAGGGTTTGGGGGGTCTTATATTTTTTTAGGGTTTTGTTTTTTGTTTTTAGTTTTCATAATTGCGGCTTTCTGATTTTGGCCGAATTGCGTATGTGATTTTCGCCACAGGCCGACTTTTTCTTCAGTCGAAAAATTATTTTACTTCTACATTTTCACCTTTGAATCTGTAAAAATCCATTAAAATCCAATCAATAGGGACGCGGGTTCCCTCCTCGGAGCGCACGCGTGAGCGCGGAGAGCGAGTAGGTAATGGTGGGGGCCACAAGGTCACAGATGCAGCGACAACACCCAACTTTGCTGCCTGCAGGAGGGTGGGTCCAAGCGCGTGGGCCTTGCAATAGCGGAAGCGTACACAAGCAACAGCTTGAGTTGGTGATAGAGTCCACATGTGGGTCCCTTGCACATGGAAGAAAAAATGCAGCAGACACCAAAATATTTCATGCAGAAAAGAATGCTTTGTTTGGTGGGGACCACATAGGTAAAAGGTAAATGATTTGTTTTAAGTTTCTTAGTATTTAAAGTAATTAGTTAGTTGTTTATTAGATTATTAAATTAGATTAATTCATTTAATAGTTAGTTTCATGTATTAGTTTAACTATGTTTTATTTATTGGACTATCCTGTTATTAATTGGATCATACATATGTAGACCCCCTCTTGCATCTACGGGAGAGGAACTTAGGTTAGAATATCTTGTGGCCATCTGTTGGATCTCCTATGTAGGACTATTTGCACACCATTTGACCGACAACTTTTAGGAGATTAATTTCTAGAATAACTGAATTTTTGACAGGCTATGTATCGGGGATTAATGCTCCATGCTTAGGGTTTTATTGCCTTATGCTATTTGTTTAATTTAGTTAATTTATCTTTGATGGATCATGTAACTGGATTATACCCTGCACTTAGATCTAGTATTTAGACTTACTTTGCCTAATCGAAATAGAAAATTTGGTGATTTGTAACGAACTAGTAGAGAGACCAAGCTTGACCACTTGATGCTAGTTTAGGGGATTCGATCCTAGGTGCTTGACTTTTCTAAATTAACACATAGTTCAGAACAAAACTGTCCCAAAACTTTTTACTCCATTCACCTAAAAGTGTTGAAATTAAAAGAACCACCTGTCCCTGTGGATCGACCCTCAAGTGCTACATCGAACGACCGTGCACTTGCGGTATTTTAAAACGAGGAGCGAAATATCCCCAACAGTAGTTAACTGGGACGGATTTCAAAATACTTTAGACTCTGGTTGAATTCATACTTCTCCTGATTGGACTGACAATCATTTGAGATACTCTGAGCTTGATCTTGTCTGGAGTATGGTCTTCATGAGCGTACTGTAAAACCCTTTGAAGCCACCAGAGATGATCGTGATGAGTGTCTAGATACGCAGTCCAGACCTCCTCAGTGCTCTGAGCTGGTTGTTGGTGTACTGTTGAACCAGGGGTAAACAGTCGTCTGCTTATGCCAGTGTACTGTTGAACTGATTTGCAAAAGTAAAGACTGAATGCAAGTCTTGTAGACGCAAGGGTCATGTTGCTTTAGAGACGCAGTCCTCACTTAAATTGGGCACGCATCTATTAATTTGCTGAAGAAACGCGGCCTCTGGAGGAACGCGATCTTTGAAGTGAAGACGCAGCTTTCACTCTGTTAACTAGGCGCGGCTTTGGCCTTGCTAAAGAGGCGCGACCTTTGGAGTGACGCGGATTTTGTTAAACGTGAGTCCCACATTCTGGGCGCGTTGTCACATGTCTGGCGGAGTTGAGGGGACATCCTTCCTTTGACGCGCAAAATTCGTGTCGCATTTAAGACGCATGTCACGCGTCAGGCGGGGATTAGGCCTCGAGACCTGCGCCGCGTATCTCTACGAATCACTGTGCCTATAAAAGATAACAGTCTTTCAAGAGTCATCATTGGACTCTTCTTCTTCTTCACTGAGCTTTTTATCGAGGGTTAAGAAAAGCTTAAAAGCTCTTTTCCAGTTTTATCATCTTCAGCACCGATTTCACGGTCGAAATGGCACCGAAGACCAAACCTGTTTCTTCATCCTCGAGCGCTATCGCTCCAGAGATTCAAATGGGCAGTTCTTCCACGCAGGAGGCCCTCATTTCAGGTAATAAAATGGCATCTGAACTTGTTTTCGCCATTAAAGAGGCTTAAAAATTTCTCTTAACTCTTAAGTCTTTTTTGAAGGTGAACCGCCAACGCGAGGCTCATGCCCGTGTTTGATTTTCAGACGCAGCTCTTGAATTGGTAGGAAATACGCGGGTTTGACGACCTCCGCGTCTTTGCTCCATCAACTTGAGTCTGTAGCTGTTTGTCGAATGTGGGTGATTGAGATTTACCTGCACAAAAAATACGGAATTATAGAACTTAAGAAAGAAGATGTGCAAGTGCTCAATTCTTCCGCTATAGTAAGTGGCTATGCGGGTCGTGATCCACAAGGAGGGTTTTGCGATAGAAGCATTTACGTTCTTTATTGAAATCGTTAAGAAAACAAAACGAAAGTTCTTCTTTGTTTCTTAAAACGAAAGAGAAAAAGAGTTATGTTAAAGTTAAGAAGAAAGTGAGAGATGAAGAAGGTGGAAAAAAATCAGAAAACGGCGAAAGCGACTATGTACAAATGATTATTTACAAGGAAGTGAAAAGAAAGTGAATATGTACATATGAGTCGAAAAGAATGATTTGGAGGAGGTGGTGATCTATACTAAAGAAATAAAAGAAAAGAAAGAAAGAAGAGTGAAGAATACTTACCTAAATTGATTTATGACTTACTTGGAAACCTTTGCTTGTTCTACCTTTGCTTTGGAGGCGTTCAACGCATAGATCATAAGCTCGAGCTCAGTCCCTGTTCGCATTATATCATCAAGTCTAGCACAAGCATGAAGTGATGCGTTTTGAGGAGGAGAACGTCTTCATGAAATATCGTTGGCACTCTCATAACATCGGTGTACTTGTGCTTTGGAATTCACTTGTAAACTCAACAAAAAACAACGAGGTAAAGTAGAAGAGGAAGACGAAAATAAAAGAAAATGAAAGTAAAGCAGAACATACAACTGTTACCTTTTATTGCTAGAAACGATGAAAGAAAGGAGGAGGGTACATCGGTGTCACTCTCAACATATGCCTCTCTCTCTTACTTACATGAATCATCATCTAACCTAAGCTTACATACAATTTACATAACAAGAAAAGAAAAACCTAAACTAAGAATTGAAAAACTAGTTTAAATCCTAAGTCTGCATGGTCCTCCCTTTTGCCTTTGAGTGCAGGTATTTATAGAAGAAATGAAGAGGGTAGAGGAGTATGAAGATAAGTAAATCTGGCAATTTTTGAACTCCCCTTATCTTCAAACTTGATTTGAGGTGGATATTCAGTTCTGATCTGCGTTTGTTGGCGTATTGATTGCTGAATATCACTTATCAAATGACAGAATTAGAAATAATGATCAACATAAGAGTTGTAGCTCTGTAAGTCTTCTTTCTGGATTATCTTGAATCATCAGAATTGAGATTCTGTAGCAAACGTTATGATTCGAATACTAAAATGTATCCAGTCAGAGTCTGAATCAAACTTGCTTCATCTCATCCGTTGATCTTCTCTCTGTCCATTTATCTCTCTGTATTTGATATTATCCTCAGTTGATCTTTGCTTCAACCGATCGATTCTGAGAGGATTCTTCTCAACCGATTTTCAACCTCTTGATTTTGCCCTGATTCACTGAGTTCGAATTAATTCTAATTTAACTCAGAATTTAGTGGGCTTTTGGGCTCATTTCTCTTCATTCTCCTTAAGGAATGGGCCTGCAAATAAATTAACATTTAATTAGGATAATGCAGATTTTATTCTATAATAAGTATGAAAATATGATACTAAATGTGCAACATTAGCGACCAATCACACCCCCATACCTATCTTTTGCTCGTCCTCGAGCAAAACAACTAAACTATATTAAGGATTATTAGACCACTTTCGCAGGTCACGCGATTGCACTGAGCATGTGCAACAAGCCGTTAACCTCTAGGTTTCCCCTAGTGGACGAGTTTTGTCTCGTGAGGGTTTTCAGCGGATTACACCCACAAAATCTATAAAGAAAGAGAAACAAAGAGTTAGCATTTTTGAAAAGCATTTTGAAAGAGAAAAATATTTGAAATATAATTGTAAGATTTAAGCAATCTATAAGTTATAGGAAAGCTGAATTTTTCATTCCTAAACTTAGTCACTATTCAAAAATTTGTTATCAATCAAAGTAAGGAGTCAAATTGTACTTCTCATCTAGTCTATTACTTTACCCTAAGTCATATGCACCTTGTGATTGTGAAAATTTTGACGAAGGGTTCATTAACTCTAACTCTTATGCCTTATTTATATATATTTTTGATGGTATTATTCCTTAGTTCTATTAGGCTTTCTAATCTGCCCATGTAACGAGCTTTTAATCGATGACTCCCAAACCAAACGGTCTTAGGGCACCGGGTGAGAAAACACCCCAAGAACTTAAGGACTCGAGCAAAAAAGGCCACAAAACTAAGGATTTTATTATATGAACCCCTTTTAGGCGTGAATTCTTATGCTTATTAGGCACAAATACCCAGCTTAATCAGAGGATTTTTATATATATTTTTCTTTTCAAACTTATCTAATCATCTTTCGCATAAATACTAAGGCTTGCTTAGGCCAAAGCACCTAGCTAATCAATAATTAGATTTGTTTATTTTTTTTATATTTTTTTATAAGGCATAAGAATCTTTATTTTTGAACCCTAAGTGTGTAAGTGTATGAGGTGTGCATATTTCATCAAGGTAAAGATCAAGACTAAATTACTTTGATAAATTTTCTTCCTAACCCTAAAAATCAAACAAATAATCATATTTTGACCAAGTATAAGAAATCCGAATTTAGATTTTCCTATTCCTTAAAATTAACTTAATTTCTTACAAAAAATATGTCAAAATATTATTTCTATTTTCAAAAAGTTTTTAATAAAAAAGAAAACCTAAGTTATGTTAGACCCTCCCCCACACCTATCTCATGCATTGTCCTCAATGTATGAATTAATGCATAGATGCATGAAAAAGAAGAAAGGGAAGGAAGGTGTTACCTTAAGGTGTGGTTCAGGCGGTGGTCTGATTGGTCCACGAAACGCGGCCCAATCGACTTTTCGTGGGATTCGGAGGAACCCACCAGAAATATCTTTAATATAACCCATTAAAAATATAAATCCCTGAAGAATTTTTATTAAAAATTTAACCCCATCTAATTTTCATATTCCATAACTAATTTCGGAGTCAAATTTGTCAACCACCTCGTCCCAGAATGGAGTATGAAATGATAGAACGGTTGACTTGGACTCAGGAAGGATAAGAACTAATACCGACTCAGGAAGGTGACTTAAGTTAAGTAAAGGTTCAGGAGTCGAAATTGGTTCAAGAAGCAGGTCCAAGTCAAAGTTGAAACTCAAGTCCACATGTATTTTCTAACAATGGGATGTGACCTAATATGGGTGATTCCAGTTCAGGAATGATAGGTGGAGGAATCAAAACTGACTCTAAAATATTACTCAAGTTTGATAACAAAACAGGAGTCAATATTGATTCAGAAAGTTGAACTGGATCACAGATTTGAGAATCTAGGTCACATATCTCATTGAGTTCAATATCAAAAATTGAGAACTTGCCAATTTGTCAATAGGATTTTCAAATTATATAATTGGTCAAGTTCAATATGATCCTCAAAGATGGGGGATTCAATTTCATGATGAATAGGCATAGGATCCAACGTTGACTCGGGGAAAAGATCAAAATCAGGTGAAGATACCGGAGTCATAATCGAATCAGGAAGTAGAATTGAATCACGAAGTTGGGGTTCAGGATCATATTCATTTTCAAGTTCTATTTCAGGAAAGGAAAACTTGCTAAACTGTCAATATCTTTTTCAAAATTTGGAGTTTGGGCAAGTTCAAATGGTTGTTCTGAAATGGAATCTTGATTTCCAAAACTACAGGACTCTTCGGCTTTAACAGAATGGTTCGTGACATCAGAACTGGTCCAACGGTGAGAATGTAGAGATTCGACCATCATATCTATGTCACGATTACGAGTGTTTTGAGCCTGAGTCATGGCTTCAAACATCTTTTCATAGTTGATAGGTTGATGAAAAGATGAAGAATTGTCTTGAAAGTGGTAGTGAAATTGTGAGTCCATCAGATTTTGGGATTTGTGTTTGGACTCACGCATACTCATTTCCAAAATTGATGGTTTCCTATTTTGGACGGGTGGAACTGAGTATGAATCTTGAAAATATTGTGGACTAGGTGGATAAGGGGGACAAGTTGGTTGAAAATTATGCTCGGGGGAGGTGTATCCCCACTGACTCGGTGAAGAGTTGAAATCATTATGGAAATTATAGTTATTAGATTGGGGGCATGGGTTATATTGATTCGGATAAGACCAATCCGGCACACTAGGTTGGTTAAAGTCATGATATGCCGGGTTGGTAATATCCGAAAATGAACTCGGTGTGTAATATGGATTATTATTAAAGTTGAAAAAATTATTATTATAAGCCATATCACACAATAGAATACAAAAAGAAAGAAAAAACAAGCAAAGAGGCAAACAAATAAAAGGAAAAAATTCTAACTAGGTTAGGGTAGACCTATGACCTAGACGACTCCTAACTGATTAGACTGTCCACGGGAGGTTTAATGCAGACTTTGACCAAAGCTAATCAGCCAGGTCAGGCAACGTTGGTGGGAGGTTTTCCGTCAAAGACGTTCCTTAATTAAATAACCACCAACCTTCGGGCTTTTGGCCCTTAATCCCTTTCCTAGACACTGATTTTGCAGGAGTCAAATTCCAACACTTTTTCCCCTTAGGATAATCTCCTAATTGAATCCGAGATGTCCCTAGGGCCAACGTCTACCCATTTTAAGTTAAGCTTGGGTTAGTGAGTGCTTGAAATCTGATTTTTGGGCTAAGGAAGGGTGATTAAATCCCCACCTTATCTTGTTAATGGGTGGTGCCCTTAAAATCAATTTGTGCAAGTGTACAAGATAAATAAGATTCACTCAAAGCGATATAAATCAACTAAGAAGTGAGTCCTATGCTAAATGCAATGCATACGTACCTTGCTCCAGCACTCTTCAACAGTAAAAATAAATGAATTGAAAAGACACGTGCTTAAAATGCAAACGTCTAATCAATTTTTTTATCTTTTCAACAAATGTTTTATTGTTGATTATTAGCAGGCTTATGTGATAGCATATAAGAAAAAGTAAAGTTACAGAAAATTACAATTTACAAAGCAAGCAGCCCTGCAAAAAGACAGTTAGTAGTCCACTCCTTTTTGCCGCGTTTTCGCGGCTTTGGCCGCGGATCCGCAGCAAAGCAGAGGGCACTTGGTCTCTGATTTCTAGAGCAGAGGCCCAAGGCCACTTATATGTTACTGCAACTTTGATTTCCTACTTTGCTTGCCCTTTAGCCTGCAACAGAGAAGAAAGTTCGTTTTAGTTCTAAAAAATTTTCAATAAAAATTCAGATTTCAATAAAAACGTTACCCTCCCCGGCAACGGCGCCAAAATTTTGATTGAGATTTACCTGCACACAAAATATGGAATTATAGAACTTAAGAAAGAAGATGTGCAAGTGCTCAATTCTTTCGCTATAGCAAGTGGCTATGCGCGTCGTGATCCACAAGGAGGGTTTTGCGATAGAAGCATTTACGTTCTTTATTGAAATCATTAAGAAAACAAAACGAAAGTTCTTCTTTGTTTCTTAAAAAGAAAAGAGAAAAAGAGTTATGTTAAAGTTAAGAAGAAAGTGAGAGATGAAGAAGGTGGAAAAAAATCAGAAAATGGCGAAAGCGACTATGTACAAATGATTATTTACAAGGAAGTGAAAGAAAGTGAATATGTACATATGAGTCGAAAAAGAATGATTTGGAGGAGGTGGTGATCTATACTAAAGAAATAAAAGAAAAGAAAGAAAGAAGAGTGAAGAATACTTACCTAGATTGATTTATGACTTACTTGGAAACCTTTGCTTGTTCTACCTTTACTTTGGAGGCGTTCAACGCATAGATCATAAGCTCGAGCTCAATCCCTGTTCGCATTATATCATCAAGTCTAGCACAAGCATGAAGTGATACGTTTTGAGGAGGAGAACATCTTCATGAAATATCGTTGGCACTCTCATAACATCGGTGTACTTGTGCTTTGGAATTCACTTGTAAACTCAACAAAAAACAACGAGGTAAAGTAGAAGAGGAAGACGAAAATAAAAGAAAATGAAAGTAAAGCAGAACAAACAAATGTTACCTTTTATTGCTTGAAACGATGAAAGAAAGGAGGAGGGTACATCGGTGTCACTCTCAACATATGCCTCTCTCTCATACTTACATGAATCATCATCTAACCTAAGCTTACATACAATTTACATAACAAGAAAAGAAAAACCTAAACTAAGAATTGAAAAACTAGTCTAAATCCTAACTCTGCATGGTCCTCCCTTTTGCCTTTGAGTGCAGGTATTTATAGAAGAAATGGGGAGGGTAGAGGAGTATGAAGATAAGTAAATCTGGCAATTTTTGAACTCCCCTTATCTTCAAACTTGATTTGAGGTGGATATTCAGTTCTGATCTGCAGTTTGTTGGCGTATTGATTGCTGAATATCACTTATCAAATGATAGAATTAGAAATAATGATCAACATAAGAGTTGTAGCTCTGTAAGTCTGCTTTCTGGATTATCTTGAATCATCAGAATTGAGATTCTGTAGCAAACGTTATAATTCGAATACTAAAATGTATCCAGTCAGAATCTGAATCAAACTTGCTTCATCTCATCCGTTGATCTTCTCTCTATCCATTTATCTCTCTGTATTTGATATTATCCTCAGTTGATCTTTGCTTCAACCGATCGATTCTGAGAGGATTTTTCTCAACCGGTTTTCAACCTCTTGATTTTGCCCTGATTCACTGAGTTCGAATTAATTCTAATTTAACTCAGAATTTAGTGGGCTTTTGGGCTCATTTCTCTTCATTCTCCTTAAGGAATGGGCCTGCAAATAAATTAACATTTAATTAGGATAATGCAGATTTTATTCTATAATAAGTATGGAAATATGATACTAAATGTGCAACATTAGCGTCCAATCAGTGGGTTTCGTTGAGCCCTGCGTTTTGAGCTTAATACTCAAAATTTTTTAAGTATGGGAGGTTTAGACGCGGATTTCATGTGATCCTTGCGTCTTTAGAGCCAGGCCCAGGTTTTACTGAGTCTCGCGTCTCAGTCCGATACTTAGAAATTTTTTTAAGTTACGAAATTTGAAATGCGGGCTTCATGTAAGCTTCACATTTTTGAGTCTAGACGCAGATTTTGCTGATTTCGGCGTCTGGTTCATTCCTCGTTTGAATTTCAAACATCTAACCATTTTCTTTCAGATTCCTGACTAAATGTTGTCCTCTTTGCTGTGCGATACTCTTCCAATCCCTTATCCAAGAAATGCCATTTTGAGCATGTAGGTGGAGCTGATCGTAAGCTGACCTTCGTGCTTCAGAAGACTGCTCCTGTAACTACTAGTAAGTCAAAGGAGCGAAAGGAGTGGATCTCCAAGGCCAATATGGTGATCCTTCGGGAGATTATCTCTGATGGGCTGTTCGAGATGGATTCCCACACTCTGTTAAGGAAGCCTGTTTTCTTCTTTGGTGACGCCATTGACGATGGTGATAGGATTCTGCATGATGGAGATTACAAGTGGCTCCGTTAGATAGAGGACAGGAGGTTCTTTCTTCCCAATATAGAGAGGATGTATTCCTTATCCTATCTTCAACATATGTCCCTTCATCGTACGATAGATTGGGTTCTTTCCCAGTTTGTCTCTGGCGTCTTTCTCGACAAATTAAGTGCCAAAGAAGTATACTCTGCTGGCCATGGGAAAGATTCTTCGGTTTATTTCCCAGGTTAGTCAGGCCTGAGTATCCGAAAAGAGAAACCCCTCAGCTTGGCGCCACCTTCATCAATTAGTTTTTGAAAGTTAGGGGTGATTTTCCCGTTGACTTTCGTCCGCTAGGGTGGGTCCATTCTACCGACAAATCATGGTGGGGTAGGATGGTTGGATTTTTTCTTGTAGAGCTTGGGGCTCTGTTACAACAGGTGGGGTTATATCATTCGGTGAAGGCCGTTCAGTATGGTCTCCCGCAGAGTTTCCATAATTTTTAAGGTGTCCTTGAGCATTATAATCCTCTGACGAGCACATTTTTTACCCCAGCTGGAGAGAAAGGGCTTGCTCTTCATGAGCTATTGAAGTTTCGGGGCTAGTTTATGAGAGATGTCCCTTATGAAGAATACGTCCCGACTTCTGAGGAGCTTTATCTCTTGAGGAAAGAGGACCCTTAGGTGTATGAGACATACTGGAAAGTGTTGTGTCACTTTCACATCAGTGGGTAGATATCCTCCTGGAGGAATAAGGATGTTAAGCAGATGTCCTGGGCAAGCTATCTGTTCAACGGCATAAATGAGAAAGATAGCTAAGTGACTAGTCTGGCTCCTTGCACTGACGAGAAAATTGCTAAGAGGATCAATGCCTCTACAAGTTCTTACACCACTGAGTCGAATGAGGACGCTTTCAGGCCTGATATGGTCTTTGAAAGTTTTCAACACCAGGCCCGAGTTCCCATTTCTTACCGGGCTCTATTGGCGGGCTTCCTTACCAACGCTGCCGCATGAAGTAATCATTGCTGATGTGGTGTACCTGGCAGTCTTGCTTGCCTACGGGAAATCTATCGCTCTCCTTCTAGCGATGGTGGCAGAAATTCAGAGTAGATTGCGGGCTCTGGTAAAAAGCCTGTGCCAAGTGGAGGCCATTGTAGATTCTGAGGGCAGGCTAGTGGTTGATTCGGAAGGAAGGCCGAGAGTGAAGACCCTTAATCCCAGGATCGGGCTTCGATATACGTACCTGATGGCCTGGTACATTATGCACTGCCTTTCATTGATGACGGCAGTGCCTCTTTCTGCAGATTTTGTTCCCTTCGTGTAGAAGCTGGAGAATTCGAGCTGGACTCACTACTATATGTTCTTTGCTCAGAAATCCATTCTGAACATTTTGAACTATCAGCTCGACTGTTGCTTCCCTGAGATTGTTGATGCGTCTTATGGGGATAAGTTCGCCGACCTTGCGGGACCAGATGATTTCACAAGGCTGCCATCGGGAGTCTTCTGGTGGCTGATCAATATTCGGCCTGGATATCTGATCTTCCAGCAAGAAAATTCATTATGATCGAGCCTTACATGCCCAGTCGTTTTGCTCGGCAGTTCGGCTATGATCAGTTATATATCGGCAACCCCAACGCTGGTCTCTACTTTAGCGGAAATTTATTTGAAAGTGCCCGGGCGTGGTACTACAGTGTAGCTAGAGGGACAAAAGCTATTTTCAGCCTGCCTCACAAGACGCCCAATTATTATACCAGCCTTAGTTTCTACACGTGGTATTTCCTTACCAGTAAGATGCCTGGGTTTGGAATAAATACGTCTTGCATTAAGAGCATCAAGGCATCTTATGAAACCAAGTTGGAGTCTAACAAACGTGTGCAAGGTATGGACGAGTACCGGGCGGCCGAGAGGGAAACAGGAGGGGAAGCGGGGATGGAGCCAAGGACAGTAGCACCTAAGGGGCAACCTGCTAAAAAGAACCGACAGGCTGTGTCCAAACGTTTCCGTAGCTATGCTTCTAAGGGTGAGCCTATCCCAAAGAAGGCTAGGAGGGAATCGGAGGCTGAAGCTTTAATGCCCAAGGTAGTTCCTCCTGGTGTTGAAGAGCAGGGGGAGGAAGAAGAAGAGGAGAAGTCCCCGTCCTTCGCTCCCGCGATCTGCGCAACAGGGGTCCTGTGATCCTGAAGGAGGGAGAGCTCGTGGATAAACCCATTATGGCTGAGGAGGTCGAGCGACCTGAAGTCAACTTGGTGGGAGAGATGGCGTTGAGATTCCGGGAATCTCAACTCAGCCTGGACCTTCTTCAGTTCATGAGAGAAGGGTGGAGGTACAATAACCTGGGTCTCCCAGTGTATTGATGCCTACCTCGCGGGTTGTCGATCCCAGCCCTACTGCTGGGGTACTCAGTGGTAAGGTCTCGATCGCTGAGACCTCTTGTGTTGAACTGTCGTCTTCATCGTCCGAAGAACATGGATATTATTCTGGCGAAGAAGTCAATTTTGGTGATGAACCCGCTCTTCCTGACATAAGCAAATTCTCGCATATCTCGGAGGAAGAGATACAGGGATACGTCCCTGTGACGGTTTTGCCGATAGCAAGGATCACCACTACTGAAGGTATTTTCTTTGTCCTCCTAAACTGATTCCCCATAAAGTTAGGAATGAGTTGTAAGATTTTTTGACTTTCTTCTACAGGGCTAGTTGTTGCTAGTGAAGCCACAACAACTTCTTCTCATATTGAGGAGATGATCCAGGAGTTGGCCTAGCAGGAGGGCCTCGAAGCTTCCGCTACCGGGATACCTCATGAGGGTGCAATCGCCGAGGTTGGGGAGCCCTCATCCCCAAGTGGCTTATCCAGAGATTTGCCATCTTCAGATCCTCAACCTTGTAAGAGAATACTGACATGTTGGATACTCTTCTTTTTATCATTACCACCAACATTTAATGTTGTGGTTTGCAGAAAGCACTGGGGTAGCTCAAATAGAGGATCCTGCGGCCAGCATTGGCGCAGAAGATAGCACAGTTCAAACTCCGGTCGGGGAACCCAGTGCCATAGAGCTTGTTGTTGCTTCTGTTGCTGTGGAAGCTATTACAACAATAACTGTCCTAGAGGTATTGGCGACGACCACAGTGTCTGATGAGCCTGTTGTTAGCCTCACCCCTGCACAAGTTGAACTAGTTCCCTTCTCTCGTCCTGTCATGGAAAAGGGGTCTGGGAGTACATCAGCAGGGTTATCTCCAGCTAATGAAATCATGGAAGAGCTAGCACATCAAATGGTGGACAATTTTTTTCTTCCATAAGGTCCTTTGTTGACTTGGTCCTTTTCGGGGGCAGTTCCTTTGAGTTTGCCCGGATGCTTCTCGAGAATCAGATCGAGAACATCAGTCACACTGGAAGTCCTTTGCAGGTTAGGGCGTGTCTGATGCTGGTTGAACAGCTGGGGAGCCACCTGAAGGTGCTCAAGACCCTGGAGAATGCTGGCTCAATGGAAGAGGCTCGGACAACACTGAGTAAGCTGCTCGCCGCTCAAGAACACGAGCGAAAAGAGATAGAGGAGCAAATGGCTGAAGAAGCCCGCCATCTCCAGTGCTTCCAAGCTGACTATCAAAGACTGATTGGCGATTTAAAGGAATCTAAAATCGTCATCCAGAGTGCAGAGCAAGTTAACACCACTGATCGGATTACTATTGCCAGGGTGCAAACCTTGATTGAGGCCAATGAGCAGAAACTTGCTGTTACTAGAAAAAGGCTAGAAGAGCTGGAGGTTGCCAAGACGCAGGTCCAAGAAAATCTTACTGCTTATTCCTCCAGGTTGGAGTCTCTTCAGGCGCAACTGGCTACGAGGAGATTCTTGTCCAAGGAAGAGTTGCGGGTTCAAGCTTTGGTGGAAGCTGAAAAGGCACGTAAGCACGAGATGCATTGCCTCTGGGAACAAATTCGTTATTTGGCGAAATAGAATTATTAGCCTTCCATCTCCCCTTTTTTATTTTTTTAACACTCCATCTGTTGAATAAGAGCGTTTGTGTTACTTTTATCATTTTTGAGTCAAATAATAAAATTTCTCAAATTTTGTCTCGTCTTTATCCTTTCAGACTCTTTTATTGCCTGGATGAACTCAGTTTCATAGTCGTACACCTTGACTATTTGTGAAAATGTAGTTCTTAGTCATTTTGATAGGGTACGACCACGAATAATAAATTCAGGCTACACTGAGTTCTTGAGCGAGACGCGGCTCTCATTTACAGTAGAGACGCAGTTTTTTAGGTTCCTCAAGAATGACGCATGGGTCTCGACTAGTTGGTGGGGACGCGGCTCTGACTCAATAGAGACGCGACTCTGGTCCCTTGAGAGGGTGCAAACTCAGGATGTACTGAGTTCATGATTGAGACGCGGCTTTCATTTGCAGTGAAGACGCGATTTTGGGCCCCTCTAGAATAACGCACGGGTCTTCAACTGGTAGGTAGGGACGCGGCTCTGACTCAATAGAGATGTGACTCTGGTCCCTTGAGAGGGCGCATCCTTGAAGAGCGAACTTGCGTCCTTGATAAAGGAGACGCGACCTTCAGGTTCAGAACGCAGCTTTCAAGTCTTGTGAATGGGTGTGAGCTCAAGACGCAATTTTTGAATTGTCATGGAGGGTGGATCCCACTCATTGAGGAGACACGATTGTGGACCACTTCAGGAGACGTGGTTGTGGACTCTTCAGTAGGAATGAAAGGAACGCAGCTCGGGTTTATGAAAGGTCGCGAACTTGTGGACACGACCTTTGAGTCTGCGCCTGACGCCACTTCCTAAGCATTACATGCAACCCATCTTAAAGATCTTGTTGGGTCTTTTAATGCCAAGTCAGCGTTGACGATTGGGGACTTATGTCCTTCGATGTTTCTCGAAGTGGCAATCCACATGTCAGCTCCTTATTGGACTTGTTGATCATGCGGGAATTAAGGCTGATGGCTTTGATTTTCATGCCATTAATTGTAAGACTTATGGCTTGCCTATAAATAGGCCTCATCCCCCTTAACAGTCCATTAGTTAGACTGTTTCCCTTTGAGAGCATGCGCTCTGAGGGTCTTCATCTTGATTTGTCTATCTTCCGTTCAAGGAGATGTGTTCCAACGAACAGCAAGAACTCAAAGCTTCCATACTTTCCTTTAATCTTTTCCAAAGATGATCACTGTCAAGTGATTTCAAGATCAAAAAGTATCGCCTTAAGTGCTTTTACGACCGCGCCTTGGTGCATAAAGTTCAACTTGTAGAGAATTCTTCTCTGGGTAGGAACCCGATGTCGCCATGAAATACTCAGTTCTTCTGAGTTTCTGTCTTCCTATCCATTGAAGAAACTAGATCTCTTGATTTCTTCTTGAAGTCTGATTGATGCGCCCATGTTCGGAAGTCGTGTCTTTCAGGCTTCTTGGTGAAGAGATCTGACTGACTTTTAATTCTAAGTCAGAAGTCTTTTGACGCGAGTGTGACAAACTCTGTACTTAGATCTTGAAAAGCGAGTTTTGTACATAAAGCCCGCGTTTGAGGTTCTTAACTTAAGAGAATTTTAACTCTTTCGAGACCTCTTGGACATAGATATCGCAACCTCTGTTTCTTAAACGCGGGTGTGGCGAACTCTGCGTCTGGTTTACCTCGCGTCTTTTATCTTGGACGCAGGTCTGACACAAACTGCGTTCAGATCTGCACTGGCCAACTCCGCGTCTGAAGTTCACAACTTCAATCGCGTCTGCTCTTCAGCTTTTCTGTTTCTGCCTTAATAGAATTTTAACTTTTTGATTTTTTGATTCTTGCAGGTTCTGGGAGTCTCAGCCAGTCTTTCGCATCTTCGCTGGGCTCTTGAGAGAATATTTTAACCAGCGAGCTTATTTGATTGGTGATCATTCGGGGAATCAAAGTTCCTGTTCATAGGCGAGGAGGATTCATGCGGTTAATGACATCCATTAAGGCCTTATTGGACATGACGCACCAGCAATGCCCTGATTTTATCATGGTCACAGTAGGTATGGTGGTGGGTATGGTCCTCTTGCAGGTCACGGAAAGAGGACGTCACCTATAAGGTCTCGGATCCTCCCTTCACCAATCTTACCCCCAGAAGTGACATCGACGAAAAACCCATGTTCATTAGATGACTTTCTGGTGGTGAAGATGTTCATCAACGAAGGATTACGGCCCACACCAGTTGGTTGGGTGGAATTAGAATATTCTTCTGCATTTTGACCTCGAGAAACACCATTGTTCTCGGTTAGCGATGAGCTTCTTCAATGTTTACATCATGCATCATGGTGTAATCAGCATCCGATCGTCTCAACACTGATCAACTGTGATATTATCCAATGGAGGAAGAAAGTGGTCTTTCTTCGGCGCTCTTCCAAATATCTTATATTTGGAGCGGTGTAGATATCTTGAGGAGTGAGTGCAATCTTTCGCTGAGAGAAAGAGACTTTTTTGTACTTCTTTATTATAACACCCAATCTTATTATATAAGAGAACGTCTTGTATCACTTTAATATATTTGAATGTAAATAAAAGTGACACTTTTTCTTGTCTTCTGATATGTCTTGAATTCCCCTTTTTTTTTTGCATTGAAAATCAGATATATAGGAGTAAGGACTCTTGACTTGCTAAAAATGCGATAATTAACTTAACAAGTCAAAGTTGGGAAAAAATTCCATTTCAAAAATTTAAGATTACTGTCAGAGGTGTGATATTAACTTGACAGAAATGTGGGTCAGAGGTGTGATATTAACTTGACCTTGACGGGAATTTCAGCTTCATTTGGGAAGACTGAAAACATCGCTGTCATAAGTGTAATGTTAAACTTGACAGTGAAGGTAATTCTAGAGGTGTAATTTTGAAGTTGGCATTGGTCATCTCGACTTCGATATGAAAGTTCAAGGGAAAGTCATTGTCATAGGTGTATTATTGAACTTAGTAATGAACCGGACGCTAGAGGTGTGATGTTAAACTCAGTATCGCTCATCTCAGCTTCGATATGGAAACCTGAGGAAAAGTGCCTATCAGAGGTTTATTATTGAACTTGACAGCAAATTAATCAATGTTAGAGGTGTGGTGTGAAGCTTAACAGTAATTTATCAGAGGTGTAATTTTAAACTTGACAAGAATTGGTTTACGATAGGAGCAATTTTGAGGGCTTGTCATTCTATTGATGAGAATTGACAAGTGAAATTTGGAATGTCAGAGGTGTAATTTTAACTTGACAAGAATTGATCTGCGATAGGAGCAATTTTGAGGACTTGTGACTCCATGTAGAGGAGAGACAAGTGAAGTTTGTACTCGTTGGGGAGTATTAAAATTTTTCATTGTAGAGGTGTAGGGTTAACATAGTAATGATTATATTTATGGACCTACCACTCTATGGAAGAGAATTGGTAGGAGATTTTGGGTGGAAAGTAAAATGAACTGTCAGAGGTTTAATATTAATATGACAATCGTTGATTTCCTGAGACATGAGAAATTTGCCATTAGAGGTGTAGCATTAACATAACAACGAGGATTACTAATGAGTTTTGTTGTCAGAGGTTTAATATTAACTTGACTGAATCCACTGGGGATTGGAAATATCCAGTTTGTCAGAGGTGTAATATTAACTTGACTGAATCCACATTCATTTCATTAGGGAGATGAGCATAGTGTTTTTTGTGGCCCTACCATTCTGTGGGTGAGAATTTGTAGGAGATTTTTGAGGAGAGAATGGGACCAAGTCCCTTAGGATTTTTAGCAAACCCTCAGCTATCAACGGATTTGATGGGGCTTTACTAACCACCGTTTGAGTTGGGCTAGCCATGTTATTCCCCTCAGCATGATAAGTTGTCGAAGACTTTTGTTGGGCTTAAAAGCCAACATTTTCCTCTATCCTTAGCCGTCGGAGGCGTCGAATGTCAGTAGAAGAGTAACTAAACTAAAAATGAAGTTTTGTATTTTGTTTCTTCTTCAACATTTACATCATGCATCATGATGTAACCAGTGCTTGATTAGCTTGATGCTGATTGACCGTGATGTGATCCAGTAGAGGAAGAAAGCTTTTCTTTGGCATTCATCTTGGATCTGGAGTTTCAATCAGAGGTGTAGTATTAACCTGATCAGGAGAAGAGTGCCATCAAGGATAGTATTTCTTCCAGAATTTGCTATTGATTGGCATCATGAGCGTATCACCGTCTGAGGTTATGAGGCGATATGCTCCATTTGAGTAGATCGACTCTACTACAAATGGTTCTTCCCATTTGGGCTGGAATTTTTCTTTTGTCTTATGCGTCATCACCATAGGTCTTCTAACAGCTAAGAGAAGGTGGCCTTTCTTGAAAGTTTTCTCCTTGACTTTCTTGTTGAAGGCCATGGTAATTCGAGCTTGATAGAGCTCGATTTGCTGTTGAGCTTGCAGGCGTTTATCGTCCAAAGCCTCCAACTCTTAGGGTCGCAGTCAATGCTTCCCTCATTTGTCATCTCTATTGTCAAGGCGACACGTAAAGATGGGATTTGAATTTCTAATGGGAGTACAGCTTCACACCCATACACCAAAGAGAAAGGTGTAGCCTTTGTCGGGGTTTGAACCGTCGTACGATAAGCCCATAAGCATTCACCTAATTTGTCATCCCAGTTTCGTTGGCTTTTTGAAACGAATTTCTTGAGAAGCTTTCCAATAGTCTTGTTGAAAGCTTCTGCGAGGCCATTAGCGACTGGGTAGTATGCCGTTAAGGACACACTCTAAATTTTAAACTTATTGCAGAACCTTTGAAAAGCTTGGCTGACGAACTGAGACCCATTATCATGAATGATCCGTCGTGGCACACCAAAGCGGTAAATGATGTGGTGTTTAACAAATTTGATCACGTCAGATACCTTTACCTCCCTCAAGGGAATAGCTTCAGCCCATTTAGAGAAGTAATCGGTTATAGCTAAGATGAACCGATGTCCCTTGGATGAAGGTGGGCTGATAGGGCCGACCACGTCCATTCCCCACATCTCAAATGGCCAGGTTGAGGTTGTAGAGCGAAGATATCCTGGTACTTGATGGATGAAATCGCCATGGACTTGATAGGCATGGCATCGTTTGGCGTAGTGATGGCGTCCAGAATCATCGTAGGCCAATAATACCCCAGCCTTCGGAGTCGATCTCCGAGTTTCAGACCAGGCTGATGAAGCTCCACAGATACCATCGTGCGCTTCTTTGAGTACTTCCTGTGACTTCTTTTGTGACAGGCAGCGGAGGAGGATCCTGTCATGCGATCGGCGATACAGTGTTCACATGATCGCATTAAAGTAAAATTTGGGGGCTTTCCTTCTAATGGCAGCCACCTCTTTGGGATCATCAGGAAGGATGTCATACAATGCATAGTCGATGTACCAGAATTGCCAATCCCTGAGTTCTGGACCTGTTGAAGTCTTTAAAGCTTCTTAGGCTTGACAGTCTCCTGTCGGCTTTTGGTGATCTTCAAAAGCGGTTCTTGGGCAATACAAGTCGTGGCTGTAGACAAGTATTTTCTCTACTACTCCAGCTGGAAGGGCTAAGGAGGCAGCGAGAGATGCCAGTGCATCTGCGTGCGCATTTTGCTAGCGTGGTACATGGTCGATGTAAAAGTTTCCAAACTTTTCAGCCATAGAGATAATTGCATTGAAATAGGGTTCTAAGTCTTCATGCCTGACTTCGTACTTTCCGCAAACTTGGGTAACGATGAGTTTAGAGTCACCGTATGCTTTGAGATTTTTAACTCGAATCTCATTGGCGATTTGCATTCCAATCAAGAGGGCATTGTATTCCGCTATATTGTTGGAGTATGGCTCGGTTAATGAGAATGCACGAGGGATCGCGTAGTTTTATGGAGAGACTAGTACTACCCCCACTCCTATGACATGCCCTCGTGGGCCTATTCTTGATGCACCGTCAAGGAAGAGCTGCCATATCTGTCCTTCGAAAGACGTCTGGGTCTGATAAACTTTAGCAACCTCGTCTGGGAGATCCTCGTAAAGTTCGATCACTCTTGGATCTGGATGTTCAGCCAGAAAATCTGCCACCGCTTGTCCCTGCACGGTTTTTTGCAGTAGAAAGCACATCTCATATTGGGAGAGCAGTATGGCCCATTTTGCCAGTCGACCATTTAGCGACGATGGCTTCGTCATAAGCAACCTTAAAGGGTTGAGTTTTGATATAACATTTATAGTCTGGCCCACCAAGTAGTGTCGCATTTTCTGGACGTCGAACACCAACGCCAAACATTCCTTTTCGATCAGGTTATACTAATGTTCGGCTCCGATCATGGTCCTGCTCAGATAGTAGATTGCCTACTCGTGTCCCTGATCATCATTCTAGGCTAGCAAAGCTCCTAAAGAATGATTCATCACTCGAACGTATATCAGGAAAGGTTTTCCCGACATCGGAGCTGTAAGGACAGGTGGTTGCTTGAGGTATTGTTTGATTTTCTTGAACGCTTATTGGCAAGCATCATCCCAAATGAATGAGACGCCCTTTTTCATCAATTTGGTGAAAGGTTGGTATCTTCCGGAGAGATTTGAGATAAACCTCCGGATGTATGCTAGTCGCCCTTGCAATCCTCTAAGCTCCCTGAAATTCCTTGGAGGTTGCATCTCTCGGACGACACGGACTTTTTCTGGGTCTAGGTTAATTCCTTTGGATGTTACCACAAACCCTAGGAATTTACCGCTGGCTACCCCAGGACAGATTTGGTGGGGTTCATCTTCAACTGATGTGTCCCATGATTTCAAAAACTGTCTTCAGATCGGCTATGTGGTCGCCCTTGGTGCGGCTTTTTACTGCAATATCGTCAACGTAGCATTCCACTATTTTATGCATGTGCTCGTGAAAAATTGCATTCATAACTCTCTGATACGTTGCCCCTGCGTTCTTCAGTCTGAAGGGCATGACAGTATAACAATATACCCTTAGTGGTGTCCTGAAAGATGTGTGCTTTTCGTCATTAGGGTACATCTTGATTTGATTGTACCCTGAGAATCCATACATAAAGGACATTCGCTCAAACCCGCACGTATTGTCAATCATGACATTCGTGATTGGGAGAGGGAATTCGTCTTTAGGACAGGCTTCATTTAGATCACAAAAATTGATGCAAATCTAGATCTTCCCATTTTTCTTAGTAATGGGAGGATATTGGCTACCCGATCAGGGTATTGCTCCTCCCTAATGAAGCCAGAGTCTATAAGCTTTTTGACTTCCGTCTAGATTGCTTCCATTATTTTCTGGACGGAACCGTCGCTGCTGCTGTTTGACTGGCTTCAAGTCTGAATTAAGTGAAGGCAATGCATAGCCACTCGAGGATCAAGTTCAGGCATGTCCTCATAATTCCAAGCGAAGACATCTATGTACTCTCACACAAGAGATATTAGATCTTCTTTCTCAGAGGGTGATAGGCTTTCACTTATAAAGATGGGCTTAAAATTAGCCTCATCTCCCAGATTAATCTGGGTGACCTTATCTTCCGTGGGTGGTTCGCATTGTTCGAAGCGAATATCCCAGAGAGTACTTCGGTGTTTGATCCAAGGATCTGTATCAGACTGGATCGTTTCTTCATCTCTGTCTTCCAGGTGGCCTGTTGAAACCATGTTTACTGAAAGTTCTCTGAAGATATTGCTGATACTAACATCCGACTCCCATGATGACGTGCCCGATGAGTAATTATGGTATAATGACTCTTTAAGCTCAGAGGCTGATGGAATTGGAGTTACACATAGCCCAAACCCCTGCGAGTTCAATGGTAATAGTCAGGGGTCTTCTCTTTCGGAACGAAAGATCAAAGTAGTATTCTTCTTCCTTTGCCAAAGTTCGAACCAAGACTCTTTGTTAGATCATACCCCATGCCCTCCATCATCCTGAGTACATTTGGCTTATAATGAGAGAACTGGGGAGATTCGTTTTCGCTTTCTGAGTCTTCAGGAGACATCAATTCAGACTTAATTCTTCAAAAAAGAATTAGTTTTTGGCCTTTGCGTCTTGCTGGAACCATGAATATTGATTCCTGCGCATCACTGACATCTTGGTAAGTTTTAAGGGATGACCTCATTGGTACATGCAATGATGTCAGAGCATCCATTGCCGACTAGGGGTCATTATCCACCTCTGTACTAGTATTTGATGGCACTGAATCAGAAGAAAATACAGAAAAGTAAGCCAAATTTAACTCTTTATTAATATACCACTCGCCTACATCGTCGACGGTATTATTAACATCGAGCTTATTCATACTCGTTAAAATTGAATTTAATTCCCACATGCACTCTTCTGGCTCCGTGTCAGCATCATTACCGGAGTCTGGTTCCTCTGGCTATTGTTTCTCATTCGTCTCTAGAGAGTCTTGGTACAGGAGGGAGTCTGTGAAATAGTTCTCTACTCCCTTGAACGGATGCCTTTCGGTAATCAACGTTCGGACTTTCCCATTTCCGTCGATGTACTTCATGACTTGATGGAGAGTGGATGGGACGATGAAATTACGATGAATCCACGGTCGTCCGAGCAGCAAATTGTACGAAGTGTCAGCGTCGATTACATAGCACGTCACTTCAGATCTTAGGTCCTCGATCTGGCATTTGAGCTTAATCTTCCGCATTGGGCACGTACCATTGGCGTTGAAATCATAGATGGTAGTCTGGGTGGCGCTCAATCGGTGGGTGAGGATCCCTAAGTGCTGCGTGACCCGGCGAGGCATGATGCTCAACGCGGATCCTGGATCTACCTGAATGCAGCTCACTTCAGACGATCCAATGTACCCCATGAAGTACAGGGGCCGATCATGTTTCCCCTTGACCTGTTGTAATTTGCCATGAAGGTGATGCAAGGAGCATTTTGGGAGGCATGGAGGCAATCCTCTTCATCTTCCTCCTGTGATCCAGTCGGGATCTGGGCCATGAAAACCTCAGCATTAGCTAGGGTTTCCCTTAGCGCTTCTCTTATTGACTTTGATAGTCTCAGGAGCTCGCAGAGGTGATCCTGGTCAGGATATGGCCAGTTAAGCCAAGACGTCAAAACGGTAAGGTGTTGTTGATCCTTCCGCGTTGTCCTTTGGAAGAGCCTTGGAAAACCGAAGCTCTTTCTGATTCTCCACCGGTTGCTTTGCGGAGGGTTTGGCTGGCTCTGTAGTAGGTTTAGGAGAGCTTGCCACCATGTCGTCATACTTCTTTAAATACGATTGACCCGAACGAGTTTCTACCACGAGTGATTTATTGAGTTCTGCGGCAAGGACGATTGTTTCCTCTTCTAAATCGGTTAGTGAGGGAACATCGATTTCTGCTTCCCGGGAGGAAGCACACACTACATTGCAGGACGAAGCTTTCATCTTGCCTTTGGACTTTCTATTGGTAATAGTAGTCCATTACTGGCCATCCACCAGGTCAGGATGAACCTACATATTTTCTCCCTGAGGTGTAGGGATAGGCATAAGACCTTTCTCCTGCTGATGTGTGGGTCTGTATTGATCATTCTTAGTTCCCCTTTCGGGATGGGAACTACTCCGGCTGGTGCTGGAGGCTATTTTTCAAACTGAAGAAATGATGTCATATTAGCCGTCACTTTCTTCTGCTCTGGATGGAGCTTTAGCACTCCGCATCGATTAGAGCTTGAAGGATATCTTTGAAAACGTAACAGCTCTTGGTGGGGTGCCCTAGCATCCTATGATACAGGCAGTAGCTAGGATTGTCGGACTTGCCGACTTCTTCAGGACGTCTATCTTCTGGAAGCTTCATTCTATTGCTCTTGTTAAGTAACTTGAGCAATGAATCGACATGCTCATCTTTGAAGGAATACTTGTTGGCACGTGGCTGACTTGAAGAACTGCCTCCCCTGGCCGGCTGAGGTTTGATGGGGGATTTTGTTTCTGTCGCCAACGTATCTTTTCTTTTGATTGAAAAGATATTTCTGGCGCGCGCCATGTCGACTTCTCTGGTCGGGGCTTGTTTTCTTCTACCCTAACCCTAGCGATAATTTCTTCAGCCTGTTCATCTTGCTGGACCAATTGCTTCCAGTGCGGCTTTCAGCAACCCCTATCTAGGCTTGGAGTGAAGTTTACAGATTGTGGCGGCATGTTTCTACCAGGGTGGCCTGGGTCATTCTGCTAGGACATCGGAGCACCATATTCTGAATCTCTCCACAAATGTTTTGACTTACTCTCCCTTCGCTGCTTTGCTGCCAAGAGAGTGGGCATTGTAATTTCCGAGTCGTCTTTAAAGAAGCGTGTCCGGAAGAGCTTTTCCAAATCACCCTAGTTTTTGATGGAGCCTTCTGGGAGTTTCATGAATCATTCAAAGGCAAGCCCTTTTAGAGTGCCGATGAACAAACATGCCAAGATGGCATCATTATCTACTACATTTCCTGTCTAAGACTTGAAGTAGTAAATGTGTTAGTTCAGTGACCCTTTGCCGTCGAAAGCCTGTAAGGTCGGAGCTTTGAACTTAAGAAGGTACGGAACAAGGTCCCACTCGGCTGGATATGACTGGACCACTCCTGCTTCTTGGAGGCCTTTCCGGTTGATAAGGGCTTCCAGACGCTGCTCCAATTGACTTATTCTTTTAGAATGAATACCCCCATTCT
Organism: Agave tequilana; assembly: GCA_038442645.1. NCBI lineage: Eukaryota > Viridiplantae > Streptophyta > Magnoliopsida > Asparagales > Asparagaceae > Agave > Agave tequilana. The sequence goes on from JAVJIF010028664.1 coordinate 41,972, forward strand.
CCGGGTTGCCTTCTTCTTTAGACGTGGATTTAGACGACTCAGAATTAGATTGTTCCTTCTCCTCGATATGTATGGAAGATGAGCTTTCTCCTTCTTTCTATTTGCCTTTAGACTTCTTAGAAGAAACTTTGTCGGTTGACTTCCTCTTATCTTCAAGCATTGTGCAAGCATCTGCTTGAGGGAATCAATGGATTCTTGTTGAGCACGAATTATATCGAATTGTTTCCTCTGAACTTGGGCTTGTTGTTCAAAGCGTCTGGCTGTCTCCTCATGAGTATTTATCCTGTATGGGAAGGCTTCCTTCTCTATGGAAGAGTTCGAGGCATGCGACTCTGCAACGACGGACTGTGATTCATTTACTTCAATGCCCCGAGCTAGGTCACTGTAGTTGATCGGGGCGACCGCACCAGTCCGAGTGCGAGTATGCCGATACACTCCTTCTGGTTCTGTGTCAGACTCATCGGAGCTGATCGCCGGTTGTTTTCTCCTACTTCTGCTTACCATGTTTGCAGTAACTTCAGGGTACTCCATGTTAGAGAAGGCTCCCTTTCTGTGAGAGCGACGCCTCTTGGCTGATCGGGAGATTGAGGTCAATCGTCTGAACACCGACTGTTTGCTTGCATGTGAGCTGCATCGACATTCAGAGAACATTACCGTGATGAGCCATTCACAGCAACAAGACGGAGTGATCTGATTAGCACTCCTTTTCTTTATCAAATAATCTCTTAGATCTGTCGGAGGAGGATCAAAGAGATCAGCCTTAGGTTGTCGAGGGCTTTTTCTGCTTCTGAGAGCCATCCTTGTGTCGCAAAGCTGAGACGCAGGGTTTGTGACGCGGAGCTCACGTCCTGTAAGACAGACACGACTCTCGCATTTCGGCTCGAGAACGCAGGCCTCACGTCTCTGCTGAGAAGGGATGCGGACCTTGCGTTGCTAGTTGTCGCGTTTAGCTAGCGACGGTTGAGATACACGGATTTTCTCAATTTCGCGTCTGATAGGGGAGACGCGGGTCTTGTGTCTCTGAGAAGAGGTACGGACCTCACGTTGCTGAACGTAGCGTTTGTGAAGTGGAGCTTCAGAAATGTAGGACTGGTGGGCTTCGCGTTTAGGTCTCCAAACGCGGACTTCGCGCGTCTGACATGGTTTAGGAGAGACGCGGGCTTGGGCCTCGCGTTCTGTATCTGCTGGATAGGTAATTGTTCTAGCTTCTCGCGCCTGTAGTTAATGCGCACGTCATCTCTATCGTCGTTCAGCGTTCCGGTTACACCGTACGGGTTGCTGGGAACCCCGGTAACCTGGAACTGATGAAAGGGCAGAATATTAGCAACGCTAACCTTGCGGGTCTCATGGGAGACGTTGGCGCGGATGTTATGTGTGATATGATTAGCCATGGCACTCTTCTTGTCAGTCGTATCTGAAGGGATCTCAGAGTGAACTGGAGAGTGGGTCCCCGAGGAGACCTTGCAGTTCTGCCGTGCTCTAGGGCTCTTAGAGCCAGAAGAGAGGAACTCTTCATACTTTACCTGGTCGAACTCGACAATGAGTGATTTGACCATTTTTCTCATGTAGGTGACGTCACCTTGCGCCATGACTTGCTCATCAGTAGAGAAAGAAATCCCCAGCGGAGTAGCCATCTCTAGTTTGGTGAGAAAAAATTGAAGATCGAGATAAAAATTCTTTATCTGATTGTAAAGAACATTATAACGAATCAATAATCCTTTATAAGAGAAGGGAGATATTCAAGCTCAAACCTCCCCTTTGTTTAATACCGTGTTCTTGATGCGACGATGGAAAGTGAATCTCATTTTTCGTTGTCTGGGTGAACGTCAGGACCTCTTGGGAATTCTCTCTTTGGATTATGGACGAAGTAACACAGCTTCTGTCCAATAAGAATCTCAAAGAGATTGTAAGCAAAAATAAACTTATACACAACAAGTTGTTAGAAAAGTTGAACTCTCTCTTTTTTTTAGCTAGAGATCTTGGTCTTTCTATGGCTTACAACTGAAGTTCTTCTGACCAAGAATTTTTCCGATCCCTCTTCCATAGCAAACTGGGCTATTTATAGAGGCTTCAGGGGGTAAAAGTGTCCCCTAAAAATACTCTATAATGGGGGTTAACTCCTCATTACGTGAGCAGTAATTGACTCAGTAATGAGGGCAGTTATAACCGAGACGCAGACTTTGAGCCTTGCGTTTTGCCATTGAGGTGATGCTTGAGAAATGCGAGCTTCAAATTCTACGTCAAGCTTCACGTGCTTCACGTGAGACGCGGGCTTTGGACTCTGCATCTTGGTACTGCAATAATGCTGAGATGCGGCTTTCATGCTCCGCGTCTTGGTCCTTGTAGTGATGTTGAGATGCGGTTTTTAACCCTCGCGTCTTGGTGCTACGCTGGTGGCGATGATTAGCCTTGCTTTAGAGTTTGGATTCTGCTTTTTGATAACTTGTCTTCAGTGATTTTTAGACAGCCTACAGTGGACTTGCTATTCTGTTGACGAGAATAGCAAGTACGACTAGACCCTTGGTGGATCTAGGAAAACTTTACCATTAGAGGTGTGATATTAACTTAACGGTTTAGATTCAATCTTGTTAGAGGTTTGATATTGACTTGACATGGATGTGATCTAGAGGTGTGATGTTAACTTAGCTGATTAAGAATTTCAGTTTCATTTGGAAAAATTGAAAATATCACTGTCATAGGTGTAATGTTAAACTTGACAGTGGAGGTAATGTTAGAGGTGTAATGTTAACTTAACATTAGTCATCTCGACTTCGATATGAAAGTTCGAGGGAAAGTCATTATTATAGGTGTGATATTAAACTTGACAATGAGCTGGATGCTAGAGGTATGGTGTTAAACTTAATCGCTCATCTCAGCTTCGATATGGAAGCCTGAGGAAAAGTAACTGTCAGAGGTGTGATATTGAACTTGGCAGCAACTTAATTATTGTTAAAGGTGTAGTATTAAACTTAGCAGTAATTTGTCAGAGGTGTAATATTAACTTGATAAGAATTTGTTTGCGATATGAGCAGTTTTGAGGACTTGTCATTCTATTGATGAGAATTGACAAGTAAAGTTTGGAATGTCAGAGGTGTAGTGTTAAATTGACAAATTTGAAGATTTGTGACTCCATGTAAAGGAGAGACAATGAAGTTTGTATTCACTGGGGAGTAATAAAATTTTCATTATCAGAGGTGTAGTGTTAACAAAGCAATATTGCATTTGTGGACCTACCACTCTATGTGAGAGAATTAGTAAGAGATTTTGGGTGAAAGTGAAATGAATTGTCAGAAGTTTAATATTAACGTGACAATCATTGATTTCCTAGAGACATGGGAGATTCGCCGTTAGAGGTGTAATATTAACATAACAACGAGGATTTTTAATGAGTTTTGTTGTTAGAGGTTTAATATTAACTTGACAGAATTCACGGGGATCGGGAAATCTGGCTTATCAGAGGTTTACTGTTAACGTAACAAGTCCTGCTCATTTCATTGGAGAAATGAACGCAGGTGTTGGCACTCTAAAAAAAGACAAGATTCCTAACTGGCCTAAACAATATCTAACTTGTTGACATCTATAAAAGACAAGTGACAAACAAGCCGACGACCAGTTCTTCGCCCATCTCAAGGGAACGAATCATCAACTTGGACTCTACTGATCCAGCAAAGCAGACAGTAAGCCAAGATCATCCTTAAAAGCTCGTGACAAGGCCCAAGT
>JAVJIF010028665.1:0-49845 GCA_038442645.1 Agave tequilana
CTTCATAACGCACCGGCGTTCTCGAATTCAGAGACCTTTAGAGAATTGCTTTCTCTATCCAGGGTGTTGATACCCTAACATCGTCCTTCTTCTCAAGGAATCTCCGGAACCAGGCGAGAAGGAATTCCTTATCGAAGGCGATTTTGAGAAGCAGCAAGAGGGTTCTACCAATCCTCTATTCTCTGATTCCCGAACCAGGCGAGAAGGGAATCTCATCGCTCGCATCGTCAAAGGGACAAAGTGGTCGCGCGCTGACCAGACTCCTATCGGCACACTTCTCCAGAATCTCTGAGGAGATCTACCTGTAATCTTTTTAAGAATACTTGTAATTTAGCTCCTCAAACTCTTTATTTGTAAGTTTTTCCCCTTTGCAAACATAATGGAAACACACACGTTCAGTGCAATCACGTCACCTGCGAAAAAGGTGTAATAACATATGTAACATAGTTTTTCTTTACTTGTTTTTGCTCGGGACGAGCAAAAGATAAGTGTGGGGGTGTGATTAGTCTACAATTCTGCATTATATATCGCATTTTCCACCAATTTATGAATAAAATGTCAGTCTAAATCGTGTTTTGGTCTCTTTGGCAGATAAATCAAGAGTTTAAGGGCAAAGGAGTAATAAGAGCTTAATTATATCCATTTTTGGGTAATTAAATCGGCAATACTTAGAGGCCAAGCAAGGGAACTTCTAGAGGATACATTGAACCTTGACCTTTGCTCACATCAGACGAAAATCCGGACGAATATACCCGAAAATGAATATACCAAGAAAGTCTTAGAAGCGACGGGGACGCGCTCGCCAAAACCAGGGACTTATGTCCCTGGTATTGCCACAGATCCGCGGCAGTTGGGTGGAGCCACGCGTCGATCTTCAACGTGTGGCCCCGTCTCATCTTCTAGAAGTCCTGTATGCCTATAAATACCTCTACAGAGGCCCTAAATGCAGGCAGTTTTTTGATCTTAGGCTAGGCTTTCTATCATTAGTGTAGTGTAGTGTAGTGTAGGTGATCTTCCTTTCTTTTCTTTTGTATTTGTATTTCATTTTTAGATATTGTACTAGGGCTAAGAGATTCAGAGAGAGATAGAGAGGGATTGATGTAATAGATGGTGACAATCTATGTAAAGGTGCCTCCTTCTTCTCTATTGTAATCTTCTCCATCTTCTACATGATGTTTTAGCTAATCTTTTCTTCTCATGACAATCTAATTACTAACCATTTCTATCTAACTACTTACTTGATAATCCATATGAATCTAATAGCCTCTACAAGGCCTTGCTCTTGCAAGAGCCATTGATGGCTCATGTGTAAGTTCACCTAGAGGGGGGGTGAATAGGTGATGGCTAATCTAATGGTCACTTAATGCCTAATAATGTGGAAGCTAAAAACAATTATGACCTAATTAAATCTTTTACACTAAACACCACGTATAACCAAAGAGTGTTGCCGAATTCCCCGTGAAGGGCTCTGGACAAACTCTTCTAGATTCCCCTTGAATGGGTTGAGGTGCCACGTTGGCTCTCTTGGTTGAATACAAGTGTTAGCAAAAATCCCACGCAAGTATATATATATATCTATGAACACAATGAATATATCAAGCATATAAAGATAGACAATAATTGAATGCAGATATAAACAAGGGAGAGAGAGAGAAATGGCAATCGCAAACACAAAGGTATGTTTCGAGGTTCGAGCACACTTGCTCTACATCCCCGCCTTCGACACACGAAGGATTTCCACTATGCAAGATCCCAATGGATCTCTCATCGGTGCCGCAACACCTACAAACCCTCGGACTCCCTAGTCCCGTACACATGCAAGCCCACCGGCTCGCCGAGGCCGCACCTCAATCAACACGAGTTCGCACCCGAACTCAAAACAACCACGAGCACACTTGCCCGTCTCATCAAAGAAAGAAATGATCTCTTGGTGATCTAAACACTTTGATCACCAATGAAAGCTCTCACTACAACACTCCTAAGGATTGAATAATCAATGGATGCTCAAGTGTTTGTGTGAGAAAAACTAGGAAGAGAATGGTGGAGGAAAACTCAAAGAATCACTTTAACACTCTTGATAAAATCTTCCCTTTAGATAGGAAATATTTGCACTCAAATTCGTGGAGAAAACCCTTTTAAAGAATGGGAAAAACTGGCTTAAAGCTCTCCTAAAATCTTAGCTCAAAACAATGACCAAACCTCCAATTTATAGGCTAGAAAAATATAGCCGTTGGGGTCTGTCAGGCCTGCCGGTCGACCCGTGCGGTCGACCGCCAACGGTCAGAAATCCGACCGTTGGAGCCACGGTCGACCGCTTGGGTCGACCGACCCACTGGAGCTGAGAGTCGAACTCTCTGTCGGTCAACCCGTACGGTCGCCGAACTTTCCAGAGAGCAGAGCTCTCTGGAGCGGTCGACCCGTACGGTCGGCCGTCCCTCCAGTCCTCCAGCACAAAGGCGTGCACGTTTGTGCACGTCGGTCGACCCGAGCCGGTCGACCGACTTCAGGATTAGTCGACTATAAAGGTAGTAAGTCGACTTATCCGAAGCCTGAAACAATTTTCTGGGATTAAAAAGTTTGTCTTTTTGGCTCAAATAAAATCCATAAAATACTTAAAATTTACAAAAAGTTTTACCAATATACTTTGATATACAAACATGCTTGCACAAAATCAAGGCATGTTATAAAAGATTGGACTATTTTTTGTAACTTGAAAATATTTGGCTCATGATAAAAACTATTTTTCCAAAACATGTATTTCCAAATCTTCATCAAATACAAAAACAAGATATACTTTTAAAGCATAGTGTGTATGGATATGATCCACTACACAATCAAGATGAAATATCTATATTTTTGACAATAAGCATAAACTTGGTTTTGGTTGAAAGATAAGTATATGAGAAACACCAAAAACCAAACTTATATTTTTCCAAAATGAAAAATCTTTTCTAAACTAAAAAATCTTTTATGAAAACAATTCTATCAAGAGTGTGTGTGTGTACTTGAGCAATCCACCAACTACTCTATCCTTTACATTTTTAACTAAAACAAAAACAAAATCTTATACCTAGACACAAGTCTTCATCTTCTTGAAGTCTTCACTTGAAGGTTTCTCATCTTCTTGACTTGGTCCAAGCTTGATCCAAAAGCTCCTTGGATCACACCGTGCTAGCTCCAAATCTTGACATATTATCCTTTGTTGAGCTATGCACCTACTAAGATCTTGATAATGAATCTGTCACTAATTAAACACAAGATCATTAGTAAACATAACTTCATGAGTTGATCATCATCAAACTAGAGTGATGGGCCTTTGGGCCAACAATCTCCCCCTTTTTGATGATGACAAAACTCATGAAGTTATATATGCATGGATTAAAGTAAAGCTTCAAAGAAGCTCTCCCTTAACTCATGCATAACACAAAATATTAAATATGACAATGAGGCACATGAATATGTATGCAAGTATAGAGATAAAACATGCACAAGCATAAATCAAAATCTTTTTCTCCTATTTGCAATACAAAAATATATATGCATAAACATAAATCTTACTCAACATGCATATAACTCTCAAATTCTTCTTCCCCTTTTTGTCAATCATCAACAAAGGGGTCAAAGTAAAATCAAATCAAACAAAATTTTCTCCCCCTTTTTGTCAAAAATAAGGAGATCAAGAAAGGGTAATACAAATCAATCAATAAAAATTTATATGCGATATACATTCATGAAGAGGAAGACGCTAAGTTAGCTTCCCTACACATATGCATTACATGAAGAAGGGATGACAAGCCCTAACTCACATAACACATATTTTGTAATGCATAAGAGGAGATGTGAAGCTCCCCTACACACGTATATCATATAAAGAAGAGTTGTCAAGCTCCTCAATTTATAATATACTCAACATGAATCCATATGTAAGAGAGATGTTAAGCTCTCCTTGCATATAGGAATTACAAATCAAAAATTTTGAATTTTTCTTTATCAAAACAAAATTTTGAACTTTCTTAATAAAACACATTTTGAGATATCAAATCAACATATTTTTTTATTTTGATATCAATTTTGAAAACATATGGCATAAACTTTAAGAATTACCAATTGAAAGTTGAATTAAGCTTAGCACTAATAACCGTTGTGCTTTAAATATGTAAGACAATTTTAATTAAGCACAAATAACACATATATGTATGAAAAGAGAATACCAATAGAAATTGATATAATTTGAATTTGAAAGCATACATACATATAATCAAAATATGAGTATATAAAAATCATATTGATACCAATAGAAAGTATCCAATGATACCAATTGAAGAGTAAGCTAATCATATACTCTACCATATGAAGAATTTGCACTAGTTAATATGAAAATGTTTTAAAACTAGTACGAAATCCTTCAAGCAAGGAATAAAGTGAAAATGTCAATTAATCTCAATATTCCTTTAAATCATGAAGACATAAAAATCATCACACATTTTTTTATTAAAAACAAATTTATATTTCAAGATATATGTATGCTTTGACAACACAATAAGTATACATACATATCTCTTAAACACAATTGAGTTCATATAAATAGATTTGCATTAAGGCAAATGACTCAAGAGGTATACATGTATATCTTAAAGTTTGACAAAATACACATATACATGAAATGAAAGCACATGATCATAAAATCCAAATCAAAAGTGAGAATACAAGTTTAAAAATGTATGTATCATCAAGACTAAAAGCAATACAAGCACATTTCATGGGTTCAAATAAGCATTCAAGCACAAATAAAATAGATTTATTTGTGGCCCACAATATGTTCAAGTATAAATCCTAGTGTTGATAAAACTAACATTTAAACTAATATTCAAATACATGAAGCATCAAATCTTTTAGATCACAAAAGAATTTATCATATAATTGAAATAAAGTAGGATCATGTGGATAATCTTATAAATTAATAGAAGAATAGATAACTAGTTTAAATTGATTTTGAATAACTAGTTAAAGATCCTTCAAATAACATCAAATCATATGTTTTTCATAAAACATAACTAGATACACAAAAATTTAAGCACTCATGGTCTATAAGCTCAAAATGATTTTAACAAAAGTGTGAGTGTTAAACGATCATGTAATAGCATTTTATAAAATAGTCAATGAAGCTCAAAAAGATCATAAGTCACATTTTTAACAAAAACACGAAAAATCATTTTTCATCAAAACACTAATCTTCATGGTATATGTATGATTAATCCAATCCTAACAATACACATACATATCCCAAATCTAAAAGAGTCTATTAATGATGTTTGCATGAAGGCAAGAGACTCACGGGTATACATGTATATTTATTAGATTTGAATTAAAAATACATATACATGAAGTAAAGCATAAAAATAGGAAAAAAAACATGTATAAAAGAGAATCATCAAACTAGTCTATACATATGCATATAGTGGATACAAATGAGCATGAAGTTCAAATATATATGAGTCAATTGTAGTTCACTATTTATATGTATAATGCAAGTTTGACACATTCTACATCTAAGCATGTAAATACTACATGAAGCACACAAAAATATGAATATGCTATGAATGTGACTAATGAACTAGCATGTACATAAAAAGTAGGAGTTTAGATATTGTTACCAACTCCAAAGCTCCAAATATGGTGGTTGTCCCACCAAAACTCCTTGATAGCGATGCATCCAAAAAGTATGTCCATCATGTCCAAGTGCATCTACTACCAAGGCACCAATCCTCTCACGTCTTGTGAGAGCCCTCACCTACATCAAAAGCAAAAGGTGGGAGTTTTGGTACCCATATTTTCTTGGGTCCACGGGGGTTAGTCTTATGTTGAGGAACCCAAAATTTTTATTCTTAGCAAAATTAAAATGATCTAATCTATCATAACAATATTTTGCTAAATGGCCTTTGCGGGCACAATGTGTACAAGTGTACACCTTAGTATGCTTATGTGTAGGAGTGTGATCATGTTGTGCAACATAAGCAAATGCATGGTTATGATGTGCATGAATGTGTGGAGTTTGTTTCTTTGAAAACATTGACTCCAACCTAGAATGATAAAAGCACAAGAGTTCAAAGTTGAACTCAAACCATCCATTTTATTTTTCAAATCTTTAATCTCATTAGTGGTGGCATGAAAAGCATGATGAGATAAAGAATCACTTTTCTTTTCTTTTTCGAAACAAATTCTTTTTCTTTTTCACAAATTTTTCTTTTCAAAGATTTATTTTCTTGAAAAACAACTTCCTTTTGTTTTTCCACCAAAATGATTTTATCTTTCAAAATAGTGTTCCTTCACATAAATCATTTAATTTAGACATGAGGGAAACATTTTCATTTTTCAAAACTTCATTTTCTTTTTCTAAGCATGCCATTTTATCTTCTAATGAATCTTTTTCATTAAGCATGGCATCAAAATTCTTTTTCAATTTTTGTTATCTTTTTCTAAACATGCAATGTTAGATTTAAATGAATCTTGTTCTATATGCATGCAAGCAATATTCTTTTTCAAATTTTTATTATCTTTCTTAATCATGTCATATTTTTCAAGCAATAATTGACAAAATGTAGAAAGCTCTTCATATGACATGTATTATCCTCATCCTCGGATTCGGTAGTTACCTCAAGGGGGTTATCACCTTGGACCATATAGCACGCGTTGGAGGTGTTGCTTCCAACGTCTGAATCGCTCCCCGCATAATATAGATCCTTTTCGCCAAGGGAGGTGATGATGTTCCAAACTACAAAAGCCGATTCAACATTAGAAACCCTAGATAAATAATCATCATTTAGGGTACATTTCAAAGCATGAATGGCTTTAGCATTAGCCTCAAAGTACTTGCTATTATTAACATATGAATCATTAGTAGTAGCAAGATATACATGAATGCCTAAGGCCTTGAGGTACAATGACATCTTAACCTTCCAAATGTGGATGTTAAGAATGTCAAAGGTGGGTGGTGACATGAAGTCCATGGTGTGTGTACAAAATATTGTGATTAGCCTAAAATGAGGATCTTTAACTCTAGGTTGTTAGACCCAATATCAAGAGCACTAGCTCTGATACCATTGTAAGTTCACCTAGAGGGGGGGTGAATAGGTAATGGCTAATCTAATGGTCACTTAATGCCTAATAATGCGGAAGCTAAAAACATTATGACCTAATTAAATCTTTTACACTAAACACCACGTATAACCAAAGAGTGTTGCCGAATTCCCCGTGAAGGGCTCTGGACAAACTCCTCTAGATTCCCCTTGAATGGGTTGAGGTGCCACGTTGGCTCTCTTGGTTGAATACAAGTGTTAGCAACAATCCACGCAAGTATATATATATCTATGAAGCACAATGAATATATCAAGCATATAAAGATAGACAATAATTGAATGCAAGATATAAACAAGGGAGAGAGAGAGAAATGGCAATCGCAAACACAAAGGTATGTTTTGAGGTTCGAGCACACTTGCTCTACATCCCGCCTTCGACACACGAAGGATTTCCACTATGCAAGATCCCAATGGATCTCTCCTCGGTGCCGCAACACCTACAAGCCCTCGGACTCCCTAGTCCTGTACACACGCAAGCCCACCGGCTCGCCGAGGCCGCACCTCAATCAACACGAGTTCGCACCCGAACTCAAAACAACCACGAGCACACTTGTGAAAAACACCTAGAGGGGGGGGTGAATAGGTGTGAATGCTAATCTAATGATCTTTTAAACTTTAATTAAATGAGTGATGCAACGATCTCTCAAAACACGACTAAGAGCCGAATACCCCTTGCGAGGTTCTGAACTCCTTCCTCCCAATTCCCCTGGATATGGGTTAGAGGTGCGCAATGCAATCGTGTTGTATTGAGGTGTGATCGATCAATGCCAAGTATGATGATGAGAAATGAGATGCACACAATGTAACACAACAAGTATAGCAAGTAAAGTAAACAAGACAAGATTGCACAAGTAGAGGGTTAGTTCTCAAGCAAATAATTCAAGACAATATAAAGCAAGAGAAATGTAAAGTAAGAATAACGCAAAGGCAATCGCAAACAAGATGATTTGTTTCGAGGTTCGAGCACACTTGCTCTAGTCCCCGCCTTCACCTCCGTGAAGGGTTTCCACTATCCACCGAGGATGCCTTTACAATTGGTCTACCGAAGACCGAGCACCGAGCTCCACCGAATACAAAGGACCTCTACCGAAGAGGTTGCTCCACAAGAAGGAATTACAAGAACAAAGTGATCACAACTTGATCACTACACTTTTTCTCAATCTTTTACAAACACTCTCACTTCAATTTACAACTTCACTATAGAATGAGTATAGGATTTTTGGCTCTATGAAGTGTGGTGAGAAAACTTCAGTTGTAGAGTGATATAGAGAATCAAACACAACTGAAAAACAATCTTGAAAGAGTGGGAATTGAAAGCTTCAAACTATTTTTCTTTTCTCTTTTGAAAACAACAAAACTTGAGGAATTTTTCTAAGTAGTATGAAGGAGAGACTTCTCCTCTATTTATAGGGTTGAAAATAAGTTAAAAACATTTTCTTTTTCACCTAATTCAACCTGCAAAAGCACCCCAACAACTCTCCAAAAGTCTGTTAAAACAGAAAAAGAAAACAGATTTTCAGAAAATCCCAAAGAGGAAAGAGCCGTTGCTATTTGCAGGCTTGGCGGTCGACCGGTCCGGTCGACCGCCAGGCCAGCTGGAAGTAGCCGTTGGCTCCCGGTCGACCGGTCCGGTCGACCGACCCAAAAGGAGGAAACACAGTTTCCTTCTTCCGGTCGACCGATCCGGTCGACCGAAAATTCCCGAGAGCAGAATGCTCTCTGTCGGTCGACTGGTCCGGTCGACCGACGGACATGCACAAACAGTGCATGTCCAGGCACAGCGCCGGTCGACCGGGCCGGTCGACCGATGTTGCCTGACACTGAAAAAACAGGGCTGTTTTGAGTTAGAAAAATTTTGATAAATATTTTAAAATACATATAGCTAAGTATTATGCAGAAAATAGTTTATACACATGTTTTAAACACGTTTTTCAGGATATAAGGCTTTGGTACATGTATATATAAACTAAGGCATAAAACTTAGAAATAACCATTTTTCAAAAACTATTTTCAAAACATAGGAAATACATGAAACAAATGTGTGTGCAAATCCTAGAGCCAAATTTCCTATATTCAAACTTTAACATTCTAAACTTACAAACTTCTAAAGGACTTCAAAGCTATTCTTCAAGGTGGGCTATCTTCACTTGATCTTCAATGTTGCAACTTGAGCCCAAATTGAATTGTCTTGAGTCCAAAAGCCTTGTATTTGAGTGAGAGTACTTCTAGTATGATAATAAACCTGAAACACACTTAAACAACAATTGTTATTAGTACAAATAACTAATATGTTTTGTAATCATCAAATACACTAAACAAGGGTGATTGTAACCTTGGGCCAACAATCTCCCCCTTTTTGATGATGACAAAACATATAAGTTATTGAAACAAATAAAGAAGGAAAAGCTTGGAAAGCTCCCCTCAAACAATGCTATGTATTTATCATGAATATGAAAAGCTATGTAAGCATACATAAAGCATTTGACAAACACAATAGTTTTTGTCCAAAACTCAAATAAACACAAACTTTCTTTTTCTTCATGAATTGAAACTCAAATAGTATCAAACTTTATCAAACTTAGAAAGTTTAAATTTAAACACTTATTTCCAAATATCAAAACTTATTCTCCCCCTTTTTGTCATACATTAAAAAGGTTTAAAAACAAAATTTTAATTTTAAGAATCTATAATACAAACATTCAACTCACCACAAATAAATGAAAATCTAGCATAATCTAGAGGTTTAGTAAAAATATCGGCAAGTTGAAAATCGGTAGAAACATATTCAATAACAATATCACCTTTCTCATAATGATCTCTAAGAAAGTGATACCTAATGTCAATGTGTTTGGTTTTACTATGTTGATTTGCATTCTTTGTCATGTGAATAGTACTAGTATTATCACAAAATATTTTAACATGATCAAAGTGTAAATCATAGTCAAGGAGAGTATGTTTCATCCAAAGAACTTGTGCACAACAAGCTCCGGCCGCAACATACTCCGCCTCGGCGGTTGATAGGGCTACCGAATTTTGCTTTTTGGAAGACCAAGATACAAGACAATTACCTAAGAATTGACATGTTCCACTTGTGCTCTTCCTATCTACCCTACAACCCGCATAGTCGGCATCCGAAAAACTCTTCATTTCAAATAATCCGGTTTTAGGATACCATAAACCCATTTCAATAGTGCCCTTAAGTATTTATTATGCGTTTAACCGCTATTATGTGAGATTCTTTAGGACAGATTGAAAACGTGCACAAAGACAAACGGAAAACATAATATCCGGCCTACTAGCCGTCAAATAAAGCAAGCTACCAATCATGCTTCTATAAAGTTTAATGTCTACACTTTTACCTTGTTCATCCTTGTCAAGCTTTGTAGTTGTTGCCATGGGAGTTTTGCTTACTCTTGATCCTTCAAGCCCAAACCTTTTGATTAGTTCCTTTGTGTACTTGGCTTGATTGATGAAGATCCTATCCTTCCTTTGCTTGATTTGGAGTCCAAGGAAATAGTTGAGCTCCCCCATCATAGACATTTCAAATTCATCCTTCATGCATGACTCAAAAGCTTTGCAAAGAGATTCATTAGTAGAACCAAAAATAATATCATCTACATAAATTTGCACAATAAGAATGTCATTTTCTACATGTTTTGTAAACAAAGTTGTATCAATTTTACCTTTCTTAAAACCATTTGAAATCAAAAATGAAGAAAGTCTTTCATACCAAGCCCTAGGGCTTGTTTTAAACCATAAAGAGCTTTATCTAATTTAAAAACAAAATCCAGATGTGTAGGATCAACAAACCCGGGGGGTTGTTCAACATACACCTCCTCTTCAATAAATCCATTTAGAAAAGCACTTTTAACATCCATTTGAAATAATTTGAAATCTTTATATGAGGCAAATGCTAGTGTCATCCGTATGGCTTCAAGCCGTGCTACGGGTGCAAAGGTTTCTTCAAAATCGATCCCTTCGATTTGAGTGTAACCTTGGGCAACTAACCTAGCCTTGTTTCTAACTACATTACCCGATTCATCCAACTTATTCTTAAAGATCCACTTAGTACCAATTGTTGGTCTATCGTGGGGCCTAGGAACAAGGTGCCAAACTTGGTTGCGCTCAAATTGATTGAGCTCCTCTTGCATGGCTAGCAACCAATATGAATCGGCCTCGGCTTCGAGCACATTTTTTGGGTTCTATGTGTGAAATAAATGCAAAGTGGCCACAATAATCTTGAATTTTAGAGCGAGTAGTTACCCCTTTTGATACTTCACCTATGACGAGGTCCTTGGGATGATGTGGATTGTATCTCCAATCCTTTGGTAGTGGTTGAGTAGGCTCCACCTCATGTGTTTGATTTTCATTTTCTTGTGCCTCTTCCACTTTAGCATTGCTTCCTTCATCATCCTTTGGTTTGTCTCCCATAGTAGAAGCATCCTCCAAGGTCACTTTCTCCATGCCTTCATCCAATGCATCTATCTCTACAACATTCTTAACAAACTTGTTAGATTCCTCAAACTTAACATGAATAGACTCTTCAATAGTCAAAGATGATCTAATGAAAACTCTATAAGCTTTACTAGTGTTTGAGTAACCTACAAAAATAGCCTCATAAGATTTAGGATCAAATTTTCCCAAATTATCTTTTGTATTTAAAACAAAACATTTGCATCCAAAAACTTTAAAATAGGAAACATTAGGTTTTCTAGAAAAGTACATTTCAAAAGAAGTTTTAGTAGTGTTTTTACACAAGAAAACACGATTTGATATGTAGCATGATGTATTTACGGCCTCGGCCCACAAATAATGTGGTAGACCATATTCACTTAGCATTGTCCTAGCCATCTCTTGTAATGTTCTATTTTTCCGTTCAACTACTCCATTTTGTTGTGGAGTTCTAGGACAAGAAAGTTCATGCTTTATTCCATGTTCATCACAAAAAGTGGTAAAGGGTTGGTTAATGAATTCACCTCCTCTATCACTTCTTATTCTCAAAATCGAAACATCTTTTTCTTTTTCAACTCTTTTCTTAAAAATTTGGAAATACGAAAATGCTTGGCTTTTATGTTCAAGAAAGAAAACCCAAGTGAATCTTGAAAAATCATCAACCAAAACATAAGCAAATCTATTCCCACTTAGACTTTTGGTTTGTGTTGGGCCAAATAGATCCATATGGATTAACTCCAAAGGACGTGATGTCATGATATCCTTAATTGACTTGAAAGAAGACTTAGTTTGTTTCCCAAATTGACATGCGTCACAAACTCGGTCCTTTTCAAAATTCAAACAAGGAATACCTTTCACCATTTCCTTTGTGTTTAACCTAGAAATGTGATCAAAAGAAATATGCCCTAATCTCCTATGCCACAACCAAGAGTCATCATCGAGGGCTTTCAAACAAGTAATATTACAAGACATATTTAACATATCAATCATATAAACATTACTTTCACGAAAACCAGAAAATACACAAACATTAGAAATTCTATCAATAACTTTACAAGCAACATTATCAAAAACAACATCAAAACCTTTATCACAAAGTTTACTAACACTCAAGAGATTATGCTTGAGGCCATCAACTAAAACTACATTTTCAATTAAAGGAGAGGTGCCAAGTTTTACATTACCAATACCGATGATTTTACCCTGGCGTCATCTCCGAAGGTGACGGTGCCACCTTCATGATATCTTGATAGGGTTGCAAAGTTGTTGATGTCCCAAGTCATGTGCCTTGAGCAACCACTATCAAGATACCACAAACCTCTACGTCGTTGGGCTTTGGAAAGTACCTACATCATTTAAAACAATTGTTGACTTTGGTACCCAAACTTTCTTGGGTCCTTGAAAGTTAGTGTTACGAACCCAAACATTATGATGTGATGCACTTAGTCTATCATAACAAAAATTAGCTAAGTGTCCTTTCCACCCACAATGTGAACATGAGTACACTTTTCTATACATGAAAGCATGATGTGTAGTGTGAGCATGTTTTGGGGTTTTGCCATGTTGTTTAGGTTGTGTAGCATGAACATGAACATGAGCATGAGCATTTTTCTTTGGGGCTTGTTTCTTAGGAAACATAGCCTCAATTTTCTTCTTGTTAAACTCACAATCTTTCAAAACAACACTTAATGAATCTAATCTTTCCTTAAGCATAGAAACTTCATTTGAGTCAATTAGTGGGGCCTTACCTTTGCAAGAGATCTTATATTTTTCAAAATCATTTTTGGTAGTGGCCAAAGTGGAAACCAACTCATCCTTTTCTTTTGTAAGAGTAAAAACTTGAAGACTTAAAGATTCATTTTCCTTTTTCATTTTAATATACTTTTTCTTTAAGAAATCATAGTTTTGTGACAACTCAACAAAAGCCTCTTCTAACACATCCATAGAAAGTTCATTATCATGAGAAGGGGAAGAGGTTACCTTGCTTGTGCCTTCATTAGCCATGAAGCACATGTTGGCGGTGTCTATTTCTTCCTCGGATTCGGTCTCCGAATCCCAAGTTGCCTTCATAGCCTTCTTCTTGTAAGGCTTCTTTGAAGTGGAAGGCTTTGCTTTTTCCGGACACTCCGCCACAATGTGTCCCGGTTTTGGCAATTGAAGCATATGATCTTTCTTTCTTCTTTGCCTCCTTGCCATCTCCTTCTACCTTGGTACTTCGCCTTGTTGTACATCCTCCGGATTCTTAACAAGGAGTGAGAGCTCCTCATCATCTTCTTCTTCATCATCTTCATCGGAGTGTGTAGCTTGACTCTTGAAGGCGATGGTCTTCTTCTTGGTAGGAGCCATGTCCTCCCTTGCTTTCCTTTCCATCTCATGGGTTTTGAGGTTCCCAATGAGACCTATGAGCTCCATCTCTTCATTGTCATTGAGTTCCTTCAAGGTTGTAGCTTTAACTTCCCATGAAGGAGGAAGAGCTCGGATGATCTTCCTTACTCTTTGATCATTGTTGATATCTTCACCTAAAGAAGAGAGTCCATTAGTAATCTTGGTAAATCTTGTAACCATATCATCTATGGTTTCATTGTCTTGCATGCTAAAAGTTTCATATTGAGACCGAAGAAGGTCAATCTTAGCCTTCTTTACTTGTGAGGTCCCCTCATGAGTGACTATCAAGTGTGACCAAATCTCAAATGCGGATTTGCAATGTATAACCCTAACTATGTCATCATCATTTAGGGCTTGAAGAAGTGCATAGTGAGCTTTGGCATTGGCATCGAATTCCTTAGTCTCTATTTCGGACCAAGTGGATTCGTCACCGGGGGGTACACTAAAGGACTTAGTCACGGCCTTTGCAACTCGGCTACCTAGAGATTGCAAAAACACGGTCATCTTAACTTTCCATATGGGAAAGTTAAGTCCATCAAACTTAGGAGGGGTTTTAATTCCATCGGCCATTTTTACTAAATGAGTATGAATGAAATGATTAGCAAATTAGGATCTTCTCTAAGGTGGTTAAACCAAATCCTAGAGTCCAAGCTCTGATACCAATTGAAAAACACCTAGAGGGGGGGTGAATAGGTGTGAATGCTAATCTAATGATCTTTTTAAACTTTTAATTAAATGAGTGATGCAACGATCTCTCAAAACACGACTAAGAGCCGAATACCCCTTGCGAGGTTCTGAACTCCTTCCTCCCATTCCCCTGGATATGGGTTAGAGGTGCGCAATGCAATCGTATTGTATTGAGGTGTGATCGATCAATGCCAAGTATGATGATGAGAAATGAGATGCACACAATGTAACACAACAAGTATAGCAAGTAAAGTAAACAAGACAAGATTGCACAAGTAGAGGGTTAGTTCTCAAGCAAATAATTCAAGACAATATAAAGCAAGAGAAATGTAAAGCAAGAATAACGCAAAGGCAATCGCAAACAAGATGATTTGTTTCGAGGTTCGAGCACACTTGCTCTAGTCCCCGCCTTCACCTCCGTGAAGGGTTTCCACTATCCACCGAGGATGCCTTTACAATTGGTCTACCGAAGACCGAGCACCGAGCTCCACTGAATACAAAGGACCTCTACTGAAGAGGTTGCTCCACAAGAAGGAATTACAAGAACAAAGTGATCACAACTTGATCACTACACTTTTTCTCAATCTTTTACAAACACTCTCACTTCAATTTACAACTTCACTATAGAATGAGTATAAGATTTTTGGCTCTATGAAGTGTGGTGAGAAAACTTCAGTTGTAGAGTGATATAGAGAATCAAACACAACTGAAAAACAATCTTGAAAGAGTGGGAATTGAAAGCTTCAAACTATTTTTCTTTTCTCTTTTGAAAACAACAAAACTTGAGGAATTTTTCTAAGTAGTATGAAGGAGAGACTTCTCCTCTATTTATAGGGTTGAAAATAAGTTAAAAACATTTTCTTTTCACCTAATTCAACCTGCAAAAGCACCCCAACAACTCTCCAAAAGTCTGTTAAAACAGAAAAAGAAAACAGATTTTCAGAAAATCCCAAAGAGGAAAGAGCCGTTGCTATTTTGCAGGCTTGGCGGTCGACCGTCCGGTCGACCGCCAGGCCAGCTGGAAGTAGCCGTTGGCTCCCGGTCGACCGGTCCGGTCGACCGACCCAAAAGGAGGAAACACAGTTTCCTTCTTCCGGTCGACCGATCCGGTCGACCGAAAATTCCCGAGAGCAGAATGCTCTCTGTCGGTCGACTGGTCCGGTCGACCGACGGACATGCACAAACAGTGCATGTCCAGGCACAGCGCCGGTCGACCGGGCCGGTCGACCGATGTTGCCTGACACTGAAAAAACAGGGCTGTTTTGAGTTAGAAAAATTTTGATAAATATTTTAAAATACATATAGCTAAGTATTATGCAGAAAATAGTTTATACACATGTTTTAAACACGTTTTTCAGGATATAAGGCTTTGGTACATGTATATATAAACTAAGGCATAAAACTTAGAAATAACCATTTTTCAAAAACTATTTTCAAAACATAGGAAATACATGAAACAAATGTGTGTGCAAATCCTAGAGCCAAATTTCCTATATTCAAACTTTAACATTCTAAACTTACAAACTTCTAAAGGACTTCAAAGCTATTCTTCAAGGTGGGCTATCTTCACTTGATCTTCAATGTTGCAACTTGAGCCCAAATTGAATTGTCTTGAGTCCAAAAGCCTTGTATTTGAGTGAGAGTACTTCTAGTATGATAATAAACCTGAAACACACTTAAACAACAATTGTTATTAGTACAAATAACTAATATGTTTTGTAATCATCAAAATACACTAAACAAGGGTGATTGTAACCTTGGGCCAACAACTTGCCCGTCTCCTCAAAGAACAAGAAATGATCTCTTGGTGATCTAAACACTTTGATCACCAATGAAAGCTCTCACTACAACACTCCTAAGGATTGAATAATCAATGGATGCTCAAGTGTTTGTGTGAGAAAAACTAGGAAGAGAATGGTGGAGGAAAACTCAAAGAATCACTTTAACACTCTTGATAAAATCTTCCCTTTAGATAGGAAATATTTGCACTCAAATTTGTGGAGAAAACCCTTTTAAAGAATGGGAAAAACTGGCTCAAAGCTCTCCTAAAATCTTAGCTCAAAAATGACCAAACCCCCAAATTTATAGGCCAGAAAAATATAGCCGTTGGGGTCTGTCAGGCCTGCCGGTCGACCCGTGCGGTCGACCGCCAACGGTCAGAAATCCGACCGTTGGAGCCACGGTCGACCGCCTGGGTCGACTGACCCACTGGAGCTGAGAGTCGAACTCTCTGTCGGTCGACCCGTACGGTCGGCCGAACTTTCCAGAGAGCAGAGCTCTCTGGAGCGGTCGACCCGTACGGTCGGCCGTCCTCCAGTGCACAAAGGCGTGCATGTTTGTGCACGTCGGTCGACCCGAGCCGGTCGATCGACTTCAGGATTAGTCGACTATAAAGGTAGTAAGTCGACTTATCCGAAGCCTGAAACAATTTTTTGGGATTAAAAAGTTTGTCTTTTTGGCTCAAATAAAATCCCATAAAATACTTAAAAATTTACAAAAATAGTTTTACCAATATACTTTGATATACAAACATGCTTGCACAAAATCAAGGCATGTTATAAAAGATTGGATTATTTTTGTAACTTGGAAATATTTGGCTCATGATAAAAATTGTTTTTCCAAAACAATATTTTTCCAAAACATGTTTTTCCAAATCTTCATCAAATACAAAAACAAGATATACTTTAAAGCATAGTGTGTATGGATATGATCCACTACACAATCAAGATGAAATATCTATGTTTTTGACAATAAGCATAAACTTGGTTTTGGTTGAAAGATAAGTATATGAGAAACACCAAAAATCAAACTTGTATTTTTCCAAAATGAAAAATCTTTTCTAAACTAAAAAATCTTTTATGAAAATAATTCTATCAAGAGTGTGTGTGTGTACTTGAGCAATCCACCAACTACTCTATCCTTTATATTTTTAACTAAAACAAAAATAAAATCTTATACCTAGACACAAGTCTTCATCTTCTTGAAGTCTTCACTTGAAGGCTTCTCATCTTCTTGACTTGGTCCAAGCTTGATCCAAAAGCTCCTTGGATCACACCGTGCTAGCTCCAAATCTTGACATATTATCCTTTGTTGAGCTATGCACCTACTAAGATCTTGATAATGAATCTGTCACTAATTAAACACAAGATCATTAGTAAACATAACTTCATGAGTTGATCATCATCAAAACTAGAGTGATGGCCTTTGGGCCAACATCATGATGATGGATTCTAACATTCTAACATTTCTAATACCTAACCCACTAACTTGCTAACTTGCAATGTCTTCTTTATTTCATGCTCACCTCTAACCGGTTTTAATGATTTAATAGTAACTTGAAACTTGTTATGTGGTATGGATGTGTTGTTTGAATGTAGAAGAACAATCTTATGGGTCATGCTCTGTATCGTCTCTTGAAGCCAAGGATTAGTGATGGCCAAGGATCCATGTGAGGCAACTATCACTAAGAGGTTAGCATATTAGTAGGGCAATTAGTAGTTAGTAGCCATGAGTTTTATTTTATCTTGTCTTAAAAATCATTTGTTTTCACCATCGTCTTTGTTCATCTTTATTTTCATTTTCTTTACCACAAGCTTCATCTTCTTTTCTATTTTATTTTCAAATCACTTCTCTTTTATTTTCACATCGCCGTTTCATCGCTCTCCTCATCTATCACTTCTGGATTTCTTTTCTTTTGTTTTTCTTTTCTTATTCTTTAACAAAGAAGAACTTGTTAATAACTGACGTGAATAAAGATTGTTAATGCTTATATCGCCTCCTGTCCTTGTGGATTCGACCCATTGAGCCAATGCTATAACGAAAGTATCGAGGGAATATTAGCACGTGCGAGCTTTTCATTGATTCACAAAATACACGTTTTTGAGTGCTAGTTCCGCCCGATCAATCAGCTACCACAGTCGATTTAGGAAGACGGGATGCTAGTTGGCCCAAGATTATAATCACACTGGTTTTTTGTTTTGATGATTACAAAACACATGTAGTTATAAGGTACTAATCAAGTTCAAGCGTGTTTAAGTTTTTCAGGATTCAAAAAGATTTAATTTCATTTTTTCTCAAAAGGAAGATTTTGAAGTACTCAAGTTTACTTAAGATGTGATTCAAGCTCGGACGATTAACAAATAATTTTTGGAGAAGCCCACTAGAAGGAGACTTGAAGACTTGAAAAACTTATGTTAGAAATTAGAATGTTTAAGTGTATAATGTTGAATTGATGCTCAAGAATTCACACACACATACAAGATTTCAATATATAGTTTTTTGTTTTTGGTGTTCTAAACATGTTTTACAAAATAGTTATTGATACATATTTTATATTTTTTCCAAATTTTTATAACCAGTTATATATATGTATCTCATAGCCAAAATGTTGCCAAAACTAATCTTATACATATACAATATTTAAAAATGTGTTCTATTTTAAAAAACTATCTTTAAAATGTTTTTTGGGGTAGGTCGGTCGATCGACCGGTCGACCGACCTATGTGCAAAGGATATGCACAACTGTCAGTCGACCAGGCAGTTGACCATTTGTGCATAAACTATTTGTGCATGTTTTTTAATCGACCGACCGGTCAACCGCCAAACCTTGCAGCTCTCTGATTTTGACTTCGACTAACTCACAAGGTTTCAAAACTCCAAGTTTATGTTGGAGGTCTGATCGATCGGCTGGTTGGCTGACTGACAAAATTTTTAGATCCTCAGTTACCATTAGGAGGATTGATCGTCCGGGCGGCCGACCGACTTACAATGGCTAGTTTTGAACTAGCCGGCCGACCGATCGACATCCTGTATCTAAATACGTACTTTGACCTGACGGCTTACCGTTCTTAGCTTTTGGAGGTAATTCCAAGTCGTATTGTCTATCGGAACCATCAATCATAAGATTAGCTAGTCAGAAAGTCTTCGCTCTTCCTAAGCCTCATTAGCACACCAGTCAGTCAGCTTGACCAAGAAGACCTGAAAAGGCACACAATAAGAAAGGTCACATATCAATCCATTTATGTTCTACTACAATCGAGACATTACATTGGTAAATCCATAGTACGAGGACAAATCTAACATACAAAAATAGCACTTTTGGAAAGGCTCTTCCTGGTTATGGTTGATGATTCACAATGATGACTTATGGTAAGTAACAAACGCATGTGGTGTAGGATCGCTCAACAGGAAAGCAAGTTGGGATAGGCCATAAAGTTGGGAGGTTATTTCTTTTGGAGACTTTGCGCGTTCCACGATATTTCAGTACTAAGTTCCTTGCTGGTTCTGTCACTTCGTTTGCGTCTCCCTTTTCACTTTGGCATAGTAAATTAGGTCATATTTCCATTCATAGGCTTAGGTATATGGTGTCTAGTGGTGAGTTGGAATCTTTTATACCTGAATATATATATATATATATATATATATTATATATATATATATATATATATATAATATATATATATATATATATATATATATATATATATATATATATATATATATATATATATATATATATATATATATATATATATATATATATATCACTTTGCCGGCTGCAAATTCATAAAACACTCGGCCTTACCTTTCAAAAATAGTGAGACACAACATTCGACTCCTTTGATCTTATTCACTCTGAGGGGACCCTCTCTTGTATATACTATGCGTGGTGCTTGTTATTATGCCATATTTGTGGATGACTTTTTACGCTTCACTTGGATTTACTTATTGCACTCTCGATCGGACTTTCTTCAGGTCTACAGGGATTTCTATACCATGATCAGGACACAGTTCTCAAAAATATTTCAATTTTTCGTTCTAATTCTGGTGGAGAATATAAGTCTCGACCCTTCAAAGAGTTGCTTGTTTCTCAAGGAACACTTCCTCAGTTGTCCTGTACTGACACACCTCAGTAAAATGATGGTGTCATTGAGAGGAAACACCGGCATTTTATGGAGAAAATTTGTGTCTTACTGCTGTCCTCTTCGGTTCCTAAGAAATTCTGGGGAGAGGCAGCCCTTACTTCTGTCTATGTCATAAATCGTATCCCTTCATCTATTATTACCGAACTCTCTCCCTTTGAGCGTTTCTATGGACCTACTCCTTACTCTTCTGAACTTCTTGTTGTCGGTTCCACTTGTTTTGTTCTCCTTGCTAAGGTTGAATGAGACAAGTTGTCAAAAAAGAAAATCTACTATTTATGTGTTTATTTTTGGGTTATGGCATTGAACAAAAGGATATCGATGCTATAACCCAAAAATACAGGAGCTTCGAGTCTCTCGGCATGTCACCCCCTGGGAAAAGATTCCTTTTTATCTCTCCCTTATTTTCACGCATCTTCTCTTTCAAATCATGAGTCCTTCCTATTCCTTGATCTTTTTTGAATAAAGTAATTATGTACCAAGTCAATCTTCTGAACCTACTTTGACATCTCCCTCTGATCATTCTTCTGTCATCCTGTAATATCGTGAGACCATGCTGCCAGTACCGTGACCATCCATTCAGAACAAGATGTGCCTCATCTCGATACTGCATCTCTGGAGAGTGATCTGCAGTCTATCATTCCTGAGCGTTGTCACTCGACACGTAAGCGCTTTCCACCTCAGCGTTTTTGCGATTTTCATTATTTTCTGTCCGCAGTTATCTCTATTCATGAACCCCCAGACCTTATTATAAGGCATCATCAGATCCGCATTGCCAGCAGGCTATAGCAAAGGAGCTGGCAGCTCTACAGAAAAGCCATATGTGGGATCTTTGGAAAATCACCTAGAGGGGGGGGGAGGGTGAATAGGTGATAATGCTAATCAATGCACAATTTAAAAATATGATGCAACAATCGCCCAAAACAAGACTAAGAGCCGAATGCCCCGTAAAGGGTTCTGAACTCCTTCCTCCTGATTCCTCGTAAAATGAGTTAGAGGTGCGCAATGCAACCTTGTTGTATGGGACTATGATTGACAAGATGAATGAAAACAAATGAATCTTGCAATGAAGATAGAGAGCAAGCAATAAGAGCAATGAAAGTAAAGCAAGAATCAAGTGCAAGTAAACCAAACGCAAACACCAAGATTTGTTATCGAGGTTCGAGCACCCAGCTCTACTTCCCCGCCTTCCCCAAAAGGATTCCAACCACTTCCACTATCACAAAGATGTTACAAATCCACCGGAGTACCCAACTCCACAATCTCAAGTACAAGTTCTCTCTTGGTAGTCAAAAGACCACAACTTTCTCTTTCAAAATTCTCTTCCCTTACAAAGGTCCTTAGAGAACAATGAGTAGGAATGAAGCTCTTGTGTGCAAAGAGAAAAGAAAATGAAATCAGAGAATTCTTGAAAACACTTCAGAAATTGAGAGAGAATTTCAGCACAAAAATCAAGAAACCAAGTCTTTTTGAAAGCCTTAAACTTGTGGAAATTTTGATAATTTTTCTGGTAACCAAACTCTCCCTAAACACCCCTATTTATAGGAGAGGGCTAGGGTTTAGAGATAAAACATTTTTAAGGCTAATCAGAATGTATTAAAACTAAAACAAGTCACTTAAGCACACTTAAGTGAGAAAAGGACAAAAATAAATCTGCTCAGAAAACTAGCCGTTACTGTTCAAACGGCTAGTCCGGTCGACCGGCCCGGTCGACCGTTAGTACAAAGAAAATAGCCGTTCCAGGCTACGGTCGACCGGCCCGGTCGACCCAAACAAACAGAGAGCAAAGTGTTACAGTCAGGCAGGTCTCGGTCGACCGTCACGATCGACCGTGAAACGTGCACACTGATACGTGCATCTGCCAGAACCACGGTCGACTCGGGCGGTCGACCGGCAAAGCCTGACATAGGCACGGTCGACTCGTGCGGTCGATCGGCTCAGGCCAAAAATCAAGTTTTGAATAGAAATTTGAGGAGATGAATATTTTTATCAAAAGATGTTTTAAATAGGAATAAGTATAAAACATAAATATGGATTTATAGGCAGAGGATTTTGTATCAAAATATTTTTGTATAATTTATATGAAATAAACATAGAAATAAGATGTGCGCAAAAACGTGTGTGATAGAGCTTCAAACCTATTCACTTGAGCAATCTTGAGCCATGCAATGCCTTGCTAGAGCCTTCTCTTCTATGTTCCTTCCTTGATGTGCAAAAAGCCTTCTTTGCTTCATGAACCTAGAATTTCTTGCAATAGCTAAGCAATGGCCTCCAAACTATGGTACAAACCTGAAACTAATCTCAACAAACTAATTAGTACCATATAGCTCCTATTTGGTTTGTTATCATCAAAACTATAAACAATTGGAGAGTGTAACCTTATGGGCCAACAATCTCCCCCTTTTTGATGATGACAAAACAAATAGGTTATAAACAAAAAATATAGGGGAGGAGAAAGCTCCCCCTCAAATTATGCTATATTAAACAAGAAAAACAATGTAATTTGTAATTTGCAAGTAAACTTCATGAAACCAAAAACCATGAAAATATGAAACACTTGCAAAACACTTAAACTCAAATTACAAGAATTCATGAAAACACATCAAAAACTAAAAACATATATAAACTCATATAGAACCAAAACCATATGAACTCATATTTCTATCATAAAAACTCATTCTCCCCCTTTTTGTCATACATCAAAAAGGGTTATGAAAACATTTTTATTCAATAACACAAACATTAAGTTCACCACAATTGTAGGAAAATCTAGAAAAATCAAGTGGTTTAGTGAAAATATCGGCTAGTTGCAAATCCGTAGAAACATAATCAATTTCTATATCTCCTTTCTCAAAATGATCTCTAAGAAAGTGATATCTAATCTCAATGTGCTTGGTCTTACTATGTTGATTTGCATTCTTTGTCATATGTATAGTACTAGTATTATCACAAAATATTTTTATATGGTCAAAATGCAAATCATAATCAAGGAGAGTATGTTTCATCCAAAGGACTTGTGCACAACAAGCCCCCGCGGTAACAGACTCCGCCTCGGCGGTTGATAGAGCTACGGAATTTTGTTTCCTAGAGGACCATGAAACAAGACAATTACCAAGAAATTGACATGTCCCACTAGTACTCTTTCTATCTACTCTACAACCCGCATAGTCGGCATCCGAATAACTCGTCATTGAGAAATCTCCGGTTTTCGGATACCATAGACCCATTCCAATCGTTCCCTTAATATAACGAATAATGCGTTTTACCGCAATAAGATGAGACTCTTTGGGACACGATTGAAATCTAGCACAAAGACACACACTAAACATGATATCCGGCCTACTTGCCGTCAAATACAAAAGACTACCTATCATGCTTCTAAACAATTTAATATCAACATTTTTACCTTGGTCATCCTTATCAAGCTTGGTTGTAGTTGTCATGGGAGTGTTGCAAACTTTAGAGTCTTCAAGTTCAAACTTCTTTACGAGTTCCTTTGCATATTTGGCTTGGCATATGAAGTTCCCATCTTGCAATTGCTTGATTTGGAGTCCAAGAAAGAAATTAAGCTCACCCATTGAAGACATTTCAAACTCACATTGTATAAACTTTTCAAATTCCTTGCATAAAACTCATTAGTAGAACCAAAAATTATATCATCAACATAAATTTGCACAATTAAAATGTCATTATCAACATGCTTAGTGAATAGTGTTGTATCTACTTTGCCTTTAATAAAATCATTTGAAATGAGAAAACTAGAAAGCCTTTCATACCAAGCTCTTGGAGCTTGTTTCAATCCATACAAAGCTTTATCAAGTTTAAAAACAAAATCGGGATGAACATGATCAACAAAACCGAGAGGTTGAGCAACATAAACTTCTTCATTTATAAAACCATTCAAAAATGCACTTTTCACATCCATTTGAAAAAGTTTAAAATTTTTGAAAGATGCAAAGGCTAGTGTCATCCGTATGGCTTCAAGCCGTGCTACGGGTGCAAAGGTCTCCTCAAAGTCAATTCCCTTAACTTGAGTGTAACCTTGGGCCACTAACCTAGCCTTATTCCTAATCACATTTTCGGACTCATCCATCTTGTTTCTAAAGATCCACTTAGTACCAATTATTGGTCTATCGTGGGGCCTAGGAACAAGGTGCCAAACTTGGTTGCGCTCAAATTGATTGAGTTCCTCTTGCATGGCTAGCAACCAATATGAGTCTGCCTCGGCTTCGAGGATGCTTTTGGGTTCAAAATGAGAAATGAAAGCAAAGTTACCACATAGGTCATGGAGTTTGGAGCGAGTTGTTACCCCTTTAGATGCATCACCTAAGATGAGCTCCTTGGGATGATTTGTCGCGTATCTCCAAGCTTTAGGAAGCAGTTGAGAGCTTTCCTCTTTATCCTCTTGAACATCACCAATAGATTCTAGCTTTTCTTCTTGAGCGGGTGAGTCCTTCAAGGATAGTCTCTCCATGTCTTCACCTAATGGGTCAATCTCTACAACATTCTCAACAACCACATTAGATTCTTCAAATTTAACATGCATGGATTCTTCAATGGTAAGTGAAGATCTATTGAATACTCTATAAGCTTTACTAGTTGTAGAATATCCAACAAAGATTGCTTCATAAGCCTTAGCATCACATTTACCCAAGTTATCTTTAGTGTTCAAAACAAAACACTTGCATCCAAAAACTTTGAAATATGCAACATTAGGTTTTCTAGAATGATACATTTCAAAAGATGTTTTGGAAGAATTTTTACACAAAAAAATACGATTTGATATATAGCATGCGGTGTTTACGGCCTCGGCCCATAGATATTGAGGGAGGTCATACTCACTTATCATTGTCCTAGCCATCTCTTGAAGTGTTCTATTTTTCCTTTCTACAACTCCATTTTGTTGTGGAGTTCTAGGACAAGACATTTCATGCTTAATTCCCTTTTCATCACAATAAGTCATGAAGAGTTGGTTAACAAACTCACCACCTCTATCACTCCTTATTCTCAAAATCGAAAAACCCTTTTCTTTTTCAACTCTTTTTCGAAAAATCTTAAAATGAGAAAAAATTTGATCTTTGTGTTCCAAAAAGAAAACCCAAGTGAAACGGGAAAAATCATCAACTAAAACAAATGCAAATCAACTACCATTTAAGCTCTTAGTTTTAGTAGGTCCAAAAAGATCCATATGAATTAATTCTAAAGGCCTAGTTGACATGATATCCTTGATTGGTTTGAAGGAAGACTTGGTTTGTTTCCCAAGTTGGCACACACCACAAATGCGGTCTTTCTCAAACTTCAAACAAGGAATACCCTTCACCAATTCCTTTGAATTAATCCTAGAAAGATGGTCAAAAGATGCATGTCCTAATCTTCTATGCCAAAGCCAAGAATTTTTATCAAAAGCATTTAAGCATTTAGTAGAACATTCCACATTAAGCATGTCAATGATATAAACATTATCATCACGAAAACCGGTGAGAATACAAACATTGGATTTAATATCAAAAATCTTGCAAGAAGTATCATCAAAAACACTTTAAGACCACGGTCACAAAATTGACTAATTCTAAGCAAATTATGTTTCAAACCATCAACAAGTACAACATTTTCTATAGTAGGAGATGAACCAATTTGAATGTTACCTATACCAATGATAGTTCTTTTGGAGTCATCCCCGAAGGTGACGGAGCCACCTTCCATGTACCTTGATAGGGTTGTAAAGTTGTTGATATCCCACGTCATGTGTCTTGAACAACCACTATCAAGGTACCACCGCTCCCTACGTCTTGGAGCCTTGGTGTGTACCTACATCAAATAATTTAGGACTTGATTTTGGTACCCACATTTTCTTGGGTCCTAAAAGGTTAGTTTCATTAACCCAAATAAGATTATTTGTTCTATTTACTTGGTCATAACAAAATTTTGCCAAATGTCCATTCTTACCACAATATGTGCATCTATACACTCTATCATATTTAAAAGCATAGTGAGTGTGTGATTTGTGGGCATGAGAATTGTGAGCATGAAAAGATTTAGCATGAGTAGTGTTATGTGTAGTGTGAGCATGTGAATCTTTGACATGAGAGGTGTGCTTTTTAGAAAACTTTTCTTCAAGTTTCTTAGTGTAAAAGCACAATCTTTTAAAACCTTTTCAAAATCAACTATTTTAGATTTTAAAGAAGAAATTTCTTTTTCATCAACAATAGGAGATTTGCCTTACAAGAAACCTTGTAGGCGTTAAACTCATTTTGAATGGAAATAAGATTAGAAGAAATATCATCCTTTTCTTTAGAAACCATAGCAAGTTGATTTTTGAGAAAAGTAACTTCTTTTTGCAATTTAAGGCATTCAATCTTCTTATTATCATAAGTTTCGGAAAGTTCAACAAAAGCATGAACAAGAACTTCCTTACTTAATTCATCATCTTCATCATTAAGAGGTTGAGGGGTTACCTTTGGTGTGTTTGCCATGAAACACATATTCGCTATATCCGCCTCTTCCTCGGACTCGCTTTTCGAATCCCAAGTTGCCTTGTACGCCTTCTTTTCTTCCGATTCTTAGGCTTGAAGGAGGAGGTCATCTTCTTCTTGAACTCCGGGCAATCCGCCATGATGTGTCCGGGCTTTCGGCAATTGTAGCATATAATTCTTCTCTCCTCTTTGCCTTCGAATTTTCTTCGGAAGTTGAGCTTGTTCCTCCGGTACATCCTCTTCACATTGCGAACAAGTAGTGAAAGCTCCCCATCTTCTTCTTCATCTTCTTCATCGTCCTCAAGAGTGGATGAAGACTTGAAGGCTATGGACTTCTTCTTTAGTGGAGCGGCCTCTTATCTTGCTTTCTTTTCTATCTCATGGGTCTTTAAGTTCCCAATGAGACTAATTAGGTCCATCTCATCCTTGTCGTTCAATTCTTTCAAGGTGGTGGCCTTGATCTTTCATGATGTAGGAAGAACCCGAATCACTTTTCGCACCTTTTGGTCATTGGAGATGTCATCACCTAAAGAAGAAAGAGCATTGGTGATTTTAGTAAATCGACTAATCATACAATCAATAGATTCTTCATCAAGCATTTTAAAAGATTCATATTGGGATCTCAAGAGATCTATCTTAGCTCTCTTGACTTGTGAAGTTCCTTCGTGCGTGACTAACAAGTGTTGCCAAATCTCATAGGCGGATTGGCAATGAATTACCCGTGTAAGGTCATCCTCATTCAAGGCGGTTAATAGGGAGTTTTGGGCCTTGGAGTTAGCCTCATATTCTCTAAAGGTAAAGTCGGTCCAAGTGCTCTCATCACTATCGGGTGCTACATAGGGTTTGGTCAAAGATTTAGCTACTAAGCTACCTAAAGATTGCAAAAAGATAGTCATCCTAACCTTCCAAATAGAGAAATTAAGTCCATCAAATTTAGGAGGGGTTTTGATGTTATCGACCATGTTTACTAGTGATGACAAATGGAATGCAAATGTTAATTAGCAAATTTTAAGGATCTCTCTAAGGATGTTAAGCCAAACCTAGAGTCCAAGCTCTGATACCAATTGAAAATCACCTAGAGGGGGGTGAATAGGTGATAATGCTAATCAATGCACAATTTAAAAATATGATGCAACAATCGCCCAAAACAAGACTAAGAGCCGAATGCCCCGTAAAGGGTTCTGAACTCCTTCCTCCTGATTCCTCGTAAAATGAGTTAGAGGTGCGCAATGCAACCTTGTTGTATGGGACTATGATTGACAAGATGAATGAAAACAAATGAATCTTGCAATGAAGATAGAGAGCAAGTAATAAGCGCAATGAAAGTAAAGCAAGAATCAAGTGCAAGTAAACCAAACGCAAACACCAAGATTTAATATCGAGGTTCGAGCACCCAGCTCTACTTCCCCGCCTTCCCCAGAAGGATTCCAACCACTTCCACTATCACAAAGATGTTACAAATCTACCAGAGTACCCAACTCCACAATCTCAAGTACAAGTTCTCTCTTGGTAGTCAAAAGACTACAAACTTTCTCTTTCAAAATTCTCTTCCCTTACAAAGGTCCTTAGAGAACAATGAGTAGGAATGAAGCTCTTGTGTGCAAAGAGAAAAGAAAATAAAATCAGAGAATTCTTGAAAACACTTCAGAAATTGAGAGAGAATTTCAGCACAAAAACCAAGAAACCAAGTCTTTTTGAAAGCCTTAAACTTGTGAAAATTTTGATAATTTTTCTAGTAACCAAACTCTCCCTAAACACCCCTATTTATAGGAGAGGGCTAGGGTTTAGAGATAAAACATTTTTAAGGCTAATCAGAATGTATTAAAATCAAAACAAGTCACTTAAGCACACTTAAGTGAGAAAAGGACAAAAATAAATCTGCTCAGAAAACTAGCCGTTACTGTTCAAACGGCTAGTCCGGTCGACCGGCCCGGTCGACCGCTATTACAAAGAAAATAGCCGTTCCAGGCTACGGCCGACCGGCCTGGTCGACCCAAACAAACAGAGAGCAAAGTGTTACAGTCAGGCAGGTCTCGGTCGACCGTCACGGTCGACCGTGAAACGTGCACACTGATACGTGCATCTGCTAGAACCACGGTCGACTCGGGCGGTCAACCAGCAAAGCCTGACATAGGCACGGTCGACTCGTGCGGTCGACCGGCTCAGGCCAAAAATCAAGTTTTGAATAGAATTTAAGGAGATGAATATTTTTATCAAAAGATGTTTTAAATAGGAATAAGTATAAAACATAAATATGGATTTATAGGCAGAGGATTTTGTATCAAAATATTTTTGTATAATTTATATGAAATAAACTTAGAAATAAGATGTGCGCAAAAACGTGTGTGATAGAGCTTCAAACCTATTCACTATTCTTTAACAAAACTCTAAACTAAAAACAATCTAATTAAGTCTCTTGAGCAATCTTGAGCCATGCAATGCCTTGCTAGAGCCTTCTCTTCTATGTTCCTTCCTTGATGTGCAAAATGCCTTCTTTGCTTCATGAACCTAGAATTTCTTGCAATAGCTAAGCAATGGCCTCCAAACTATGGTACAAACCTGAAACTAATCTCAACAAACTAATTAGTACCATATAGCTCCTATTTGGTTTGTTATCATCAAAACTATAAACAATTGGAGAGTGTAACCTTATGGGCCAACAATCTTGTCGATCCACCTTTTGAAAAGTTGCCTATGGAGTAAGGGGATGAGTATTGGCAATACAACTTCAAACTCATCGTACGACTGTACCACCTCTTCGAGAGTCACCTGGGTGGGCTGACGCTTAAGCACTTGATCTAACTACAGGCTAGTTGTAAATCAGAGGATCACTGCAAGGTATTCCAGCGAAAATATGCTCTGCACACTCCACCCTATCACAACAAGGCAGGCCTGCTCATCCTTTTTGAGCTCTGGTGGAGCCTGAGGAGCTTCTTGTGGCTGTTTTCGAGAATGGCGCATTGACTTGCGACGACTCCGCCTTTCTTTGGAATTAAGGTAGTCCCTAATTTATAACCAGCCTTCTGACGTGCTAGGTTGGGGGTCTAGTCTAGGTTTAGGTTGAGGTTGTGGTGAAGGTGTTGACTGGACAAGTTGAAGCTGTGGCTGAGGAATAGGGTATGGGCGGGGTTGCGAAAGAACTGATAGTTGTTGGATGGTTGGGGCTGTTTGGACAGGCAAGGTGGGTTCGTTGAAGGCTAGAATCTCTTCTAATGTGACAGGGCTTTGGTAGACTGGACAAAATAGGGCTAGGATCTCTTCTAGAGTTACCGGGCCTGGGCTAGGCTGAGGGTCTGGAGTACGATAGAACGGTGCCTTACTTATTTAGTTAGGGGGTAAGGGTGTATCCTAAGAGGATGAGGGCTGGCCGATTTCCCATGGGCTGGGTGTAATCATATTGATCACACCTGACTGAATATTCTGGGTTGACTATGCCAGTGCAGCTGCAGCGAGTCTGTTGATGGGCGTAATATATTGAGTGGGTTCAAATGTGCCGGAGCCACTTTTCACCCCATTAGAGGGTTGCACAGGATAAGCAGGTAGAAGGTTGTTATTGATGTTTGGATAAGCTGTTTGTGGTCAGCGCAGGAGGTAAAATGAAATGCTTTATACAAATCAAATCCTGTATGACATGCCTCAACCTCCGACAGTTGTCGGTTCAGTGTCCACGACTCTGGTGATAAAGTCATATCACGTTTGGATCATACCCGATTGGAAATTGATTTGGCATCAATTTCGGCTCTAAGAGGGGTAAGACCCCTTTCTGTACCTGTACCAAACCTCCCATCAACTTGCTCATCGAAAGCGGTAACAGAGTGACTCTCTGAGTGGTCAGTCCTGTCTTCTGGCTTGTCTCTGACCCTGTTGGGCCCCTTGCTGACCATGCTGATAGGAGCTGACCTTGCTGATAGGACACTTGACCCTGTTGTTGTTGTTGGGCCTGTCGGTATTGAGCTTGGGCCTGCGGAGTTTGCCAAAAAGTTGGGAAGCCCGAGCTGCCCGAGTATTTTTTTTTGATAAAACTGGGGTTGGTTTTGATTTTGAATTAGCTGTGTTGCCTGCCCCTTGTATAGTAAGGCATTTGGTTCAGCGATGCCACTCTAATTGTATTCACATCTGCTTTTGCTTGAGAGGCTCCGGCACACTTATTCTGCTTATTATTCAAGGACCCGTTGCAAAGCAATGGCATAGAGAGGGGGAGCGAATGCCCAGCTGCCAATGCATCTTCTATCTGGCATCCAGAACAAACTAAAGAATGAAAAGTTGGGTAATGTAGTCAACCTATTGGTATACTTAGGGTTCAGGATCTTCAAGACCATAGCAATTGGATCTTCCTCTGAGGGTCTCTTTTGAACCTGAGCAGCTTGGGTCCTTCCCCTCAATATTAAGCTATGCGATGAAGTCGGTGAAAGACTCAGCCGGTCCTTGCTTAATGAGTTCTAGCTTACGCCTTGATAACTGATTATCTGTATTGTATGCATAGTGCGTCATAAAGGAGTTAGCTAGATCTGACCATGTGCGAATGGTATTTCGGTTAGTGTTCATCAATCTAGTCGGCGCGGGTCTGGTCAAACTGCGCTGAAATAGTTAGACAAGTAGCTCATTATCAATTCCCATGGGCTGTAGAGTTCCGACATACATCCTGCCTTTAGGAGCTCCGAGGTAAGCCTCTTTTTCTCCTATTTTGTTATGCATCTGGTTCCATTATACTTATCTATCTGGCCACCTAAAACAAAATGGAAGCCTGACTTTGGGGTATAAGGAGCGATTCTCAAGATCTGCAACATCATACTTGTCCCCACTCAACTTACTAACTTCCTGTTTAAGGTGACTGATCTTCTCCATCAGAGGGTCGGACGACTGTGGTGGGACATATGACACTATCTGATTCATGAGAGTGGGAGCCAAGTACACGACCGGTACTGTAGGAGGCTTTCTTTGGATCTCTTCCTTGTAGTGATCCACATGTTCAGGAATCGCGGGCTGATTCTGAAATAGAGGGGCTATTAGGTCTACAAGTCTAGCATCTGCTACTCTTTGTTGGCTTTGTGGTTGTGGATCTATGTCCCCTGAGTCAGAGTGGTAGATGGAGGGTTTGTTACTTGAGCAGCAGGTGCAGCCAGGGTATTTTCGATGGCTACCTGCGAGGTCAATTATGCTAGCATCCGGGCAATCTCATCTAGTTGACAGCTAACTGCCTCGTTATAAACTTGGCGATTTCTGGGTTTGTAGGGTTCAACTAGTGGTTAGAGCCAGTGGACTCTTCATTGTCCCCATCATAGATAGGGTTCCTGGTGCCTCAGTGACTGGCATTATTGTCCATGTAGGTCCTCTATTCTAACTAACCTCCTAGACGGGCCTCTAGTAGTTCGCACCCACCTGCAATTTCCAAACTGATGGCGAACCGAGTCTAAGAAGGATTCCTCTTATGCCGAACCTATGGTTCAATACTCAAGATTAGGGTAGGATGTACTTAAAGGCTGATACCGGCTTAATAGGAGGAGGTTTAGAAAGACTGAAAAGATGTGTGCTTGCTGCTGTATGCTTCCTGATATACGTTCAATATTGCACTGCTGTATGCTGAATCAAGCGGTCCCGGAAATAAGTGCGTACTGAGTGTAGTGCAATTTATTGGGTTCCTTAGTAGGCTATGTCTAGATTCAGTACATGCATGAGGCTCAACACGGGAAGGGTTACCTTAGTGGGCTCTCGCCCTATATACCTCGAAGCCATAAGACTAGTCGCTGGTACTGACTAAGGGTGTGGGAGTTCTCATCTATAGTCAATCAATAGGTCTGTTTTGACCTTCTTTTTCGTTCAGTTGGATCAGATATTTGAAAACCTGGGCTTTGAACGGATATCTAATAACCTTTTCTTTTGATAAACCAGAACAGATACAGAAGCCTTGAGTCTAAAAACCTTATCAACTCCTTCTTCTAGTGATATGCTCCTACTTGCTCTCTAGGATCTATGTTTACCCAATAGTTTAGAAATTCTCGACCAACCCGGAAGAGCAGAGATAGAAGACTAAGCCTGATCGTAGACCACCCTCCTGCCTTGATCAACTACTCCATTCATCGCCTACCATGGGCACCTCGACTCCTCCCATCATAAGTAGGGCCTTTCCCTTTTTTTGATTGGGTTTCCCATGAAAGAATGACTCTTTAATGCCCGGGGGGCGCCCCATCTTACTACTAATAATAAAGGGTTTTGAACCCGACCTTTCCCTACCTCTGCAAAACCTATAGGGAAGTTCACAACAAGCTATATGACGAATCAATCTTTTGAGAGATGACTGATCTCAGGTCTCCAAGAAGGTTCCTACATCCCTTGCCTTTAGTCTTTTTCTTGCCTTTGGAAACCCCAAATGCAAGAGATGGATAGGCATAAGCCTTCTTCATTCACTGATCAACCTGGCCTTTAAATTCTTTGGTTTTAACCTCAGATGGAGAATTTTTTGGAACTGCTGCTGAATCAAGATAAGGAAAGAGACCTAAGAAGGATTCTCGTTGCTCTAGCTCGGGCGTCTTACCTAGAAAAAAAACTCAATCATTATTGCGTAAATAAGTGGTTATCTTCAAGAGAGGAAGAGAGAATCAAAAAACCACCCCAAGCTGATTTATTAGCAGAAAATCCAATATCAGAATTTGAGTATCTGAAGAACTGCCAGATGTGGAAGTATTCGTAGCAGAAGCCTCTTACTGGCTGATTTCTTTGTCTCCAAGAAAAAGAGAAGATAAAGCTGATAAGAGAAAGGTGAAAAGGAAATCTGCCTGAGTATTCTGAAAAAAAACTGGTGTTGGTATTGTTTTCATGTCTTCAGAATGGTAAGTAGTTTCCTTTTCGGAGGAGTTGGTATTCGATTGCACAAACAATGTAGCCGAGTATTCAGCACTATTGGTTGGTCTTAAACTCGCAATATTGGCAGGGATATGAAAGCTTCCCATGTTGTAAGTGGTTGAGGGATTCATTTCTAGTGGTGTCTTAGATTGAAGAAAGTTTCAAAGTCAAAGAGAATCGTCCGAAAGCCTATTGGTTGAAGGCAATGAGATTAATGGGAATGTTTGAAGAAGTACGAATTGACCATGTCTCTCGGTCAAAGAAAAGTTATGCTGACTCTCTGGCTATGATTGCTTCTGACGATCAAATGAATGATACATAAGTTGAAAAAGAGATAAAGGCAGTCAAGAGAACTATACCTACTTCCTTCCTTGATGTCGATTTGATCGAGATAGCAGAGGTCTTCATAGCAGAAGAGTACGTAGACTCAACCGAGGGGCCGACATGGTTTGAACCGATGTGGGACTACTTAGCAAAAAAGGGGTATTGCCATAAGACAAGAATGAAGCAAGAAATATCAGAAGACAAGCTCATAGGTATGCAATCTTGGCGAACAGACTGTATTGAAGATGTTTTTGGGGGGTATTAATGAGATGTGTTCTGAAAAAATAAGGGGAGAAGATTATGAGAGAGGTGTATGGAGGCGGGGAAGATTAGAGTCAAGGAAGACTAAAAGGGAAAAGAATTCATCTTGGATACTACTGGCCAAGATTGAGCAAAGACTGCATCAATTATGTCGAAAGGTGTTGGGTGTGCCAGTTGCATTCGAATCTAGATCGACTCCCAAACAATTTTTCCACCTTATTCCTATGGACCCTTTCCAGCCTCAGTAAACAAATAGGGGTGCGACATAGTTCTTAAACAGAAAAATGGCAAGAAAAGAAAGAGGAAGTGATCTGGTTCGCTTCTGGTGTATGGAATGAGGCGCAAAGCAAATACCCCTGAGAAGGAGGTCTTTCCTGCTCTCAAGACCATTCTCAAATTCCAGGTGCATATTCTAAATACTCATTTTACCTTGAGGACGGACTTTTCATCCTTAAAGGGAGTCCTGGTGAGGATGCAAAGGATCTAGCAGCCAAACTGATCTTTGCAAGATGGCAAGCCATGTTCTCTTTGTTCTGTTTTGATATAGAGCACATCAAAAGGGAATCCAATTCCCTCTCGGAGTATCTTACCTGAGAATATTTACAAGGGGGAACAGACACCTCAGCATGATGAGGACGCTCTGTAAGAAAATAGAGTGGTTCCCTACCACTAGAGATCGAATACTAGGATATCGCGATCATACTACTTCCCGGGCTAGTCATGGACAACAAATGATCTACGATCAAGGGCCAGATGTCTACAAAGGAGAATGGTCCTCAATGGATTGGACGAGAGTGGCCTAAGAATGATAGGTGTGGCGTATGTCTAGCACCACTTTGACGGCCGAGGGAACATCTCGCATTCGGTATATATTCGAAAGGACCAATTGAAGGCCCTGATCGGGGTGGAACTAGCACTCGAAAACGTGTGTATTTATGAAATCAATGAAAATGTATATGTGCTAATGTTCCCTCGATACTTCCGTTATAGCATTGGCTCAACGGGTCGAATCCACAGGACGGGAGGCGATAGAAGCATTAACAGTTCTTATGCACGTCGTATGTTAACAAGTCTTCTTTGTTTAAAGAATGAGAAAAAGTAAAAGTAAATAAAATCCAGAATGTGATAGGTGCAGAAGGAGACGATACGGCGATGTGAAAACAAAATAAGAAGTGATTTAGAAAACAAAAAGAAGATGAAACAAAGGTGAACTAAGAGGATGGTAAAAACAAACAAAATAGAAAAGAAGATGAAACAAAGATGAACTAAGAAGGTGGTGAAAACAAGAATGATAAAAGAGTTTGAAAATTAATTTTTAAAACAAAGTAAATGGATACTAACTACTAATTGCTCCACTAATCATGCTAACCTCTTAGTGATAGTTGCCTCACATGGATCCTTGGCCATCACTAATCCTTGGCTTCCAGAGACGATACAGAGCATGACCCATAAGATTTTCTTCTACATTCAAACAACACATCCATATCACATAACAAGTTGCAAGCTACTGTTAAATCATCAAAACCGGTTAGAGGTGAGCATGAAATAAAGAAGACATTGCAAGTTAGCAAGTTAGTGGGTTAGATGTTAGAAATGTTAGAATGTTACAATCCATCATCATGAGCCATCAATGGCTCTTGCAAGAGCAAGATCTTGTAGAGGCTATTAGATTCATGTGGATTATCAAGTAAGTGATTAGATGGTTAGTGGTTAGTAGTTAGTTTGCCATGAGAAAAAGAAATTAGCTAAACATCATGTAGAAGATGAAGAAGATTACAATGGAGAAGAAAGGAGGCACATTTACATAGATTGTCACCATTCATTACATCAATCCCTCTCTATCTCTCTCTGAATCTCTCAGCCCTACTACAAGATCTAAAAACGAAATACAAATACAAAAGAAACGAAAAGAAGAACACCTACACTACACTATACTAAGGAGAGAAAACCTAGCCTAAAATCCAATAACTGCTTGTGTTCAGGGCAAACCCTGCAGTATTTATAGGCAAAGGGGGCTTCTAGAAGATGAGACGGGGCCACGCGTCGAAGATCGACGCGTGGCTCCACCATCTTGCCGCGGAAACCTGGCTATTGCCGTATTTTCATGACAATACCAGGGACATAAGTCCCTGGTTTTGGCAAGCGCGTCCCCGTCGCTTCTAGGACTTTCTTGGTTTATTCTGTTTTTGATATTTTTGGCCGGATATTCGTCTGACGTGCACAAGGGTCTAGGTTCGATGTATCGTCTAGAAGATCCCTTACTTGGCCTCCAAGAATTGCGGATTTAATTACCCAAAATGGGTTTAATTAAGCTCTTATTACCCTTTGGCCATTGGACTCTTGATTTATCTGCAAGGTAGACCAAAACGCAATTAGAAATGATATTTTATTCATAAATCGGTAGGAAATGCGATAAAATAATGCAGAATTGTAGACTAATCAGGCCCCAAAGGCGGATGGTAGGGTGTTCAAGTTCTCAAGTGGCAACCTAATCTTTCGTTAAGTTATACCCGGACTAGACTCACTCAGGCATTTAACTAGATATGCAGAGGGAAGGAATTACTCTACTACTTACTAAATGAAAAGAGAGCTTCTTATCGAGACTGATTACATAATTACTACTCATAAGGATAGCTGGAAGCAAGGAACATTCTATTGCGGCTTACCCATTCTATAAGAGAACGGTTCAACTGGTTAGGCGGTCTGAGGCATTATTCACTGCACTTTATTTAAAGTAGTGTACGTCATCCTGGGGTGATAAAAGCCCATACCCCTATAATAATGCAGTGTCTGTTTTTTTTTGAGATTTTACCTGTGCAACAAAATAAAGAATGTTAGATTTAAAACAAGATGTGCAAGGTCCTCAATTCTAATCCGCTGTAGCAAAGGCTATGCGGGTCGTGATCCTCAGGGAGGGACTAGCGATGGAAGCTTTGTCAATAAGTTATCTCTAATGTTTTTTATTAGTTATGATGATATTTACAATGAAGTGTGAAAGAAATCAAAAAGATGTTGGTGACTTAATCTATACAAATAAAAGAAGAAAAGAAAAGAAATAAACACTAACCTTAGTTTGGTTGAAGAAAAACGTGAAATCCTAACACTTTCTACCTTGCTTTGGAGGCGTTGAACGCATAAACCATAGGATCGATCTCAGTCCCTTGTTCGCATTATATCATCAAGCTTGGGCAAGTATGAAGTGATACGTACCTTGAGGAGGAGAACATCACCATGAAATATCGTTGGCACCACCAAGATTTGTTATACTTGTGCTTTGGAAATCACTTGCATGCTCATCAACAACCAACAGAGATAAAAGAGAAAAAGAAAAGCAAACAAAAAGAAAAGTAAAACAATGCACATAAGAAAAATATACCTTTATTGCTTTAATCAATGGCAGAGAAGAGGAAGGTACATCGGTGTCACGCTCAACATAAGCCTCTCTCTCTCTTAAAAGAAATAAAAATTACAAAAGAAAAGCCTAACTACAAACTAAAAAACCTAAAAACCCTAGCTTTGGCCCTGTACTGCGCTGGACGCTCTTTTCGGTTGCACTGCAGGGGATATTTATAGGAGCAGAAGGAGGTAGAGTCCCAACACAACTCTCCCACGAAACATGGTCCCGGGATAAGACTGAAATGCCGCGGAAACGCGGCTTGGGCCGCGTTTCCGCGGCCTTATGGTGGCGGCTGGCCACGCGCTTTGGCGCGTGGCCTCCCCTGGTCCGTGCATCTGGGCGTTTCCTTCTGGATGTTGAATCTCGGCTCTTCATCTTTGGATTTGGATATAACTTGGGAAGCAAGTTACCTAGATCCAAATCTTTTCCACGAATTTCCTTCTCTTCTTTTAGCTTTTATCCTCATCCCGCAAGTGTTTAGGGTTGAATAGAAGTCTATCCTTCCCTCTTCTTTAATATTTGCAACTTTGGCCCTTGTGTATTTGCACTTTTGACAATTGATATTTGCACTTTTGCACTTGGACTTGAATATGGCTTTTGGGCTTCTTTTAGGCTTTATTTATTATTAAATAAGAACTCAAGGCCTGCACACAATAAATCACAAAATATTAATAAATGTGCAGAATTATAGATATAAATATGAAAATGTGATGGTAAATATAATGATAAAAATGCACTTTTCACTACCAATCAGTGTCCCTGTCCCTTAATCATCAGGCTACCCTCGGGTTCTTCCCTCCAGATATTAATGAGGTGGCGGAAGGATAGAGCCCAACTTATTATATACGGATATGAATATTCCTTGTCATTCTAATCTTGATATATTCCAGTAGGCCTATTCTTTGACTCTCCTATAGTGTATTGTATATTCTTTCCATCTTCCTACTAG
Organism: Agave tequilana; assembly: GCA_038442645.1. Classification (NCBI taxonomy): domain Eukaryota; kingdom Viridiplantae; phylum Streptophyta; class Magnoliopsida; order Asparagales; family Asparagaceae; genus Agave; species Agave tequilana. The sequence continues at coordinate 38,826 of JAVJIF010028665.1, forward strand.
GATAAAGATTCTAACAACAAACTATCTAGCTTAGCTAGTTGTTCGCATCGTGAACTACATCAGAAAGGGCAACCGATCTCTCTTTTATGGGCTATTTCCCTCGTATCTGACCTATCCGAGTTAGCCCTCCCAAGCGAACAAACAAGTAGATCATCTGATCTTAAAATAGGTCATTTTGGCTATCCTAATCTTTTATCTGTTCATTTCATCAGGTATCTGAATCATATGATTCTGAGGATTCTGCTTTTCACATTCATTCTACAGGACCAAAATGAGGCCTTTCCTCGCTAGTTGGAATCTCAACAGCAGCCTTCATTGAACCCCTTCTTCCTATCCTTGCTACCTATGAAATGAGTCCCTCTTTCATTCACTAAAGAAGACTCAACTAATAGATGGATGAATATACATTTGATGGCCAGTTCTATGAATCAAAATCTTGAGTTGGAGGCATCGCTGGGAAAAAAGCTCATAATAAGGATTCAGTTTTCTCGAAATCAACGAGTAGACTTGAAATCATAGATTCATTTTGTGATCCATGCGATTCAGACAAGAATCCTCTTTTTTACCCAATGCTGTTCGGATTGAATTTCAAAGATCTCGCTCACTGTCAAGCGCATTTTGTGAAGTATTCTCCTGCCTTGTCACTTGAGATAAAGTCAACTGGAAACCGTGATCGGAGTCATGGTTTGAAGATAATGATTTGAAGATTTATTCAACAGAGAAGGGTGTCTTGGTTGCCGATGCCGAGGTTGAATGAATCATTCCACCTGGCAACAGCAAAAGTGGAGTTTGGCACAAGTCAAAGGGGAACGCAACGATGAAATCGAAAGTGGAAAGGAAAAGAGCAGTTCCAAACAAAGAACCCAGTCTCAAAGGGCAAGCTTCCTGATGTCCAAGTGTCAAGTCCCGAGGGCTTGTGTTCGCCGAAGCCTGCCTTTTTTCATTTTAGTTTTTCCTTGCAATGAATCGAAAGGTGAGAGGAATGGCTCCGTCTCAAGGGTGTAGCTTTAAAGTCACTAGTCAGTCCAACTGCATGAGTGAAAGGCGTGTAGCGATCAAGATTACGTGCTACCAGGTGTAACGTGTCAAACGTCACCAAGTTATCATAAAGAAGAATTGGTTGTTTGCGCATCCAACAACTGAAGAGTTTGAGGAGAAGGGTTGTGTTGCGTAATAGCAGAATCGTAGGTCCAATAAATCGTTGGATTTGAAATCAAACTTTCTACCTTGGGTGGATAGGAATTGAGACTTTCAATGGTCCGCTCTTCTCTCCTCATGATCGAAGCTGACCCCATAAGTTGGGTATTCCTTCTCCGAGGACACTAAACCTCCCGATCTTGCTAGCCTGGGGCTTAGTCTTTCAAGATGAAATCTTTCCCCTTCCAGTCCCAGAGAATATCTTTTATAGTAGGAGGTTTACTATGTCCCCAACTTGTCTTTATTAAGAAAGTAGGTTGTGTGCTATATATATAATAAATAGATTGTATATATTGTACCCTAAGTGCTGATCCCAAAGAAAGCAGTTGGCTATTCCTGCATCCATGCATAAAGAATTTGTCAGTAGGGTCCTCAAACCCTGCCTGCCTAAGGGCTAAGTCAAGTGATTCCTCTTGTAGGGGATCGTAGTTAGCTATAGTATCACACGATTCTTTCTTCTTCTTTCACGTTCATTCTTGGCCGCCTAGCTATAGGACCTTGAATCGATTATTAATACAAATCTATTTAATTCATTCTAGGTGAAAAATCGTCTACTTTATAAATAAGGCTACGACTTTCCTCTTTGTGAGGAATTCCCTCCAGGTTGTCTGCTTTATCGGGGTCACTCTCACTCTACGTCCGAGCGCAGAACATCTTATTTACGAACCCCTTTTCTAATCGAATCGGTTTGTACCCTAAAAGGTGGTTTTATCCTGCATACTATCTAATATAGTCATTCATTGGTTCATCTCCAAATTCTGACTGGGCCTTCCCTACTTGTAGTTTGAGTCCATATCTCTATTATGAAGTAGTTCTTTCCTAGCCCTCCCTCTGTCCTAATATTGAGCCAAGACCCTACCTCCTACATTGAGGTAATCCCAATTGTCTTAATGATTCTCTTACCGAAAGAATTTATTTCACTACATTAAATAGGAAGTTACATTTCTAGCAGTCCAAGAATGGATCTATCCCCAAGGTCACTCTCAAGAGTACGACCGGAGGTCCATCTTCTTACTTAACAAGTTTTGTGTCACATAATGTGCCCTTCTTCCGGAGAAAGGAAGATTTTTTTAACAATTGAATCATGACCTTCTTCCTCTTTTGAAAGAATGCCTTTAGTAGACGGTCCAACCAATGATTTGAATTCAAAATCCCAGGACAGCTATACCGATGTGTCAATGATACTTCTCTGATCTGATCGAGAATCATTCTACGACCTACTTTTAGTTGGGAATCTACTAATTACTTTACCAACCTCTTCCCAGGGCAATGCTCAGTAGCAACCGCTTTTGCAACCGTGGTATTGCTTTGCTTTCCTTTGCAACCGCTCGATGGGACACTAAGAATAAGCAGCAGCCTCAGATGACGAGATGGACAAAGATCTATTATCTGTCCTCTTTCCTTTAGCAAGATCCCTCGTGCGGCTGTAAACCACCTTTTAATATAATCAACCGGCCTAAAAGCCTTTCTTTCTAAGCTAAGAAGAAATTCATTCTTAGCTCATTCTCATAGAAGAGAAAGCAAAAGAGGAAGAAGAGCCTTACCTCCCTTCCAGCCCAACCCTATCTCCTCTTCAGTGGCAAAAGCAATAAGCAGTTCTTCTTATTTCTCTTCTATGGGTGAGGGAAGCGAAGGTTGTCTTCAAAGCAGCTTGTTCCTCGAGGGTTCGGGTCAGGAGCGGTATAAGAGGTCTACGCCAGTCCTTTTGCTCTCAAATGCCAGTCTTTTTTCTGTTGATGCGGTAGATGAGGTCTTAACTGCTTGACTTCTTGACTTAGAGCTTGAAGGTGACGACTACTTTCTCTTTCCGATTTAGCCTACCATGGGACATGGGAAGGAACGAGAGAAAGCCTTCTTCTTAATAGGATTCTACTTTCACTGTTTACTGTTCTCAAGGCATCCCTTGACTTGAAAGTGAAAATGAAAATTGAATCGATTAAATCACAAAGATCTATTCACTTATATAGAAGAAGAATCGGAAAAGGAGCGGATGGTACATGTAGCAATGGAAGAGTCAGTCGCCTTTTATGAAGTCTGGGCTTTCAAGATTGAATTGTAGCCGAAGTTTTTTTTCTAGGAAAGATCAGCTGTTCGCTCCTCTTCAAGGAGTGAGGGGGAGCAAAAGAGAGTAATGACATTGTACAGTATCTTTAGAAAGAGGAATGTGATTAGCTTGCTTGACGAATCTGCTTTTTTCAAGCTTAAGTGGGAATTGACATATTAAAGGAAGAGAGTTGTCTTTCCGGGGCTTAAAGGGCCTGACTCAAATTTCCTTCAGTTGTCATAGGAAAACTCCAGTTGAAGAAGGTGTGATTGTTAATGTCTGTAAAGGGGCCTAAGTCTAGGTAATGCTAGGGGAACAACAACGCCTACTTATCAAATATTGCTAAGACGTGGATGCACTCTAGGGCGTGAACCTTTTCTTTTAATTTCTTTTTTCTAAAAATATAAGATGATAGGCCAAGTTAGAAATGAAATGAAAGGTGTGTAATCGTAATTGTGTGCGTTTTAGGCTAGTGGCATAGTATATAAATAAGATAAGGACTGCTTTGAGGAACGATCTGCCCCTCCAACTATCTCAATTGAATAAGAGAAGAAAGAAAAAGTCCCCTTCTTTCCTTCTCCCCCCAACCTTGTCCCAAGCAACTCTACTCAATCAACATGGAAATTTATATCAATTCAACTACTTTTTTGGAAGTATTGATCTTGTGTGGTGACTGGTTAAATGAAATCAGTTAGTTTCATTGTTATATTTGCATCTAATGTCCGGCTTAGCTGAATAAGTCGAGGATTGGGTTAGTTTTCAGTTCTTTGATTCATTACGTGGCGCGAAATCCTTTAACTGTGGATATACATCCTTGTTTTTCTGGTTCCACTAGCAAGGCAAGGATAAAATTCTCACATGTCCCTTTCATTAATACAACCTTCTTTTTTTATGTCAAAGATACGAAGCTACGCAAAAATTATTATTGGATCTCAGTTGTTTTTAACAGCAATGGCTATTCATTTAAGTCTTCGGGTAGCACCACCAGGTCTTTAACAAGGTTACAATTCTCGTATTCCATATGTACATGTTTCTACGGCTCGGATGAATATAGTATTTTACATGGCAACATCTATAAATAGTTTTTTGTTCCCATTAACAAAACATCCCCTTTTTCTTTGCTTTTCTGGAACTGGTACAGAAATTGGTGCCTTTTCTACTTTGTTTACCTTAGTGTCTGGGACGTTTCGGGGAAGGCCTATATAGGGTACCTTTTGGGTCTGGGATGTTTGTTTAACTTCTGTATTCATCTTGTTCTTTATTTACCTGGGTGCACTGTGTTTTCAAAAGCTTCCTGTTGAACTAGCTTCTATTTCAATCCGTGCTGGATCGATTGATAAACCAACAATAAAGTCTCCAGTCAACTGGTGGAATTCATCACATCAACTTGGGAGCATTAGCCTATCTGGTACATCCATACATCTTCCTATGCTCATTCCAACCTTGTCCAACTTTGCTAACGCCCCCTTCTCCACCCATATATTGTTCATTGAAACACGTCTTCTTGTTCCATCTTTTCCCGAATCTCCCTTAACGGCCAAAATCGAAGCTTGAGAAGGAATAACAAAAAACCTAGTTCACTTCCGACGCATCCATGGCTGAATGGAGAAAGCGATCCGCCTGACAAAAGGGGAATTTGCATGCTCGAATCCTGTTGGATGCTGAGTCCGGGATAGAAGACCAATTGCTACGGAAGTCTTCCTTTCCCCTCTTTGTTATTTTATTACGAGCAACAGATCAGGTGAGGATTAGTTCGTACGGTAAGTAACAAACTTATACTCTAGCATAGGACCAGTCTTATTTTGCATCTAGCCATGTATATTTCTATTCTTCTATACTCCGGTGAAGCAAGTGATTGAGGTAAAACTTGCACACAAATACAGAATTTTAGAACTTTAAAATAGAGATGTGCAAGTGCTCAATTCTACCGCAATAGCAAGTGGCTATGCGGGTCGTGATCTACAAGGAGGGACTAACGATGGAAGCTTTTTTAGTAAGTTCTATTTTATGTTACAAAATGGTTAAAATTCTTCTTTAGTTCTTTAAAAGAAAAGGAGAAAAATTAGGTTAAAGTTAAATTAGGAAGAAGATGGCAGATTAAGAAGGTGGAGAAAAACAGAAGTGATATGTACAAATGAAACTGAAAAAGAGTGATAAAAGAAGTGGTGGATTGTGGTGTTGAAACTAAAGAATAAAAGAAAAGAAAGACAACTTAAAAATTACTTACCTCTTCAGTGCTCATATACCTTGGATCCATTGCGACGACTTACCTCGTCTTTGAAGGCAATCAAGCATGGCGTATAGGATCTTCCCCATTCTCGATCTACACTACGAATAAAAGGGCAAACTATACTAGCAAGAGAAGGGTTGTTCATCACCATAGGCTATCAAGGGCACTTACAACGGCTAAGCAGTCTTGAGGCTATCGGATTCTCTTGGATTGCAACACATCAGAGGAGAGTAAAAGAAAACAAGAGTAAAGAAAGAAAAAAAAACTTTGATTCGATTCAAATAACATTGAAAGAAGAGATCACTTACACTGGTGTCACCTGCAGTACAAGCTTGCTCTCATTCCTCCATGAAAGTCGTCTCTCCTCTCAGTTACATAAAGAAAAGTAAAAATTACATAAAAAGAAAACTAAAAACCTAAGTTACAAACTACAAATTATTCTAAGTTCTATTCTCTGCTTGGTCATCCCCTGGAGGCTCTGAAAATCCCAATATTTATAGGCAAAACCCACCTACAGGATCATATGAAGATAGGGGGAGCAAACGCTCCCCCTAACTCTCCAACAGAGCCGCGAAAACGCGCGCGGCTTTCGCCGCGTTTTCGCGGCCAGGGAATGGCCAGGTGGCCACACCCTGTTGTGGTGCTCCCCGGTTTCTTGATTTGTAATTATCTTTATTTGGATTTGCAGTTTATGTCGGGGATTTTGACGAAATGGCCTTTGATCCTTGCCTTCAACCGATCGATTCAGGGAGGATTCTTCTCAACCGGTGTTCAACCTCTCTGATATGCCAAGATTTAGCCCTGATTCCTTGATTTCGAATTTATTCTGAATTAAGTCAGGATTTGGTGGGCTTTTGGGCTCATTTCTCTTCACTCTCCTTTAGGAATGGGCCTGCAAATAAATTAAACATTTAATTAGAAAAATGCAGAGTTTATTCTATAATAAGTAGGAGAATATGATATTAAATGTGCAATATTAGTGACCAATCACACCCCCATACCTATTTTTTGCTCGTCCTCGAGCAAAACAACTAAACTATACTAAGAATTATTAGACCACTTTCGCAGGTCACGCGATTGCACTGAGCATGTGCAACAAGCCGTTAAACCTCTAGGTTTTCCCCTAGAGGACGAGTTTTGTCTCGTGAGGATTTTCAGTGGATTACACCACAAAATCCATAAAGAAAGAGAAACAAAGAGTTAGTATTTTCGAAAAACATTTTGAAAGAGAAAAATATTTGAAATACAATTGTAAGACTTAAGTAATCTATAAGTTATAGGAAAACTAATTTTTCATTCCTAAACTTAGTCTCTATTAAAAAATTTATTATCAATCAAAGTAAGGAGTCAAATTGTACTTCTCATTTAGTCTATTACTTTACCCTAAGTCATATGCACCTTGTGATCGTGAAAATTTTGACTAAGGGTTCATTAACTCTAACTCTTATGCCTTATTTATTTATATATATATTTTTTGTGGTATAATTCCTTAGTTCTATTAGGCTTTCTAATCTGCCCATGTAACGAGCCTTTAATCGATGACTCCCAAACCAAACAGTCTTAGGGCACCGGGTGAGAAAACACCCAAAGAACTTAAGGACTCGAGCAAACAAGGCCACAAAACTAAGAATTTTATTATATGAACCCCTTTTAGGCGTGAATACTCATGGTTTATTAGGCACAAATACCCAGCTTAATCATAGGATTTATATATATATATATATATATTTCAAACTTATCTAATCATCTTTCGCATAAATACTAAGGCTTGCTTAGGCCAAAGTACCTAGCTAATCAATAATTAGATTTGTTTATCTGTCATAGATATTCTTTTTCTTTATATATATATATATATATATATATATATATATATATATATATATATATATATATATATATATATATATATAAGGCATAAAAATCTTTGTTTTTGAACCTTAAGTGTGTAAGTGTATGACGTATGCATATTTCATTAAGGTAAAGATCAAGACTAAATTACTTTGACAAATTATCTTCCTAACCCTAAAAATCAAACAAATAATCTTATTTTGACCAAATTTAAGAAATCCTAATTTTGATTTTCCTATTCCTTAAAATTGACTTAATTTCTTACAAAAAATATGTCAAAATATTGTTTCTATTTTCAAAAAGTTTTTAAAAGTAAAAAAAAATTTTTTTAATAAAAAGAAAAAATCTAAGTTATGTTAGACCCTCCCCCACACCTGTCTCATGTATTGTCCTCAATGTATGAATTAATGCATAGATGCATGAAAAAGAAGAAAGGGAAGGAAGATACTACCTTAAGGTGGTGGTTCCGGTGGTGGTCTGATTGGTCCACGAAATGCGGCCCAATCGACTTTTCGTGGAGTTTGGAAGAACCCACCAGAAATCTCTCTAATATAACCCATTAAAATGATGTATCCATAAAGGATTTTTATTAAATTTAACCCCATCTAATTCCCAAATTCCATAATTAATTTCGGAGTCAAATTTGTCAACCGCCTTGTCCCAAAATGGAGTGTGAAAAGATAGAATGATTGACTTGGACTCAGGAAGTACAGGAACTAATACAGACTCAGGAAGTGACTTAAGTCAAGTAAAGGTTCAGGAGTCGAGATTGGTTCAAGAAGTGTGTCCAAGTCAAAAAGTTAAAACTCAAGTCCACATTCATTTTCCAACAATGGAATGTAACTTAATATTGGTGATTCAAGTTCAAGAATGATAGGTGTGAGAATCAAAACTGACTCTAAAATATTACTCAAGTCGGGTAACAAAATAGGAGTCAATATTGATTCGGAAATTTGAACTGGATCACAGATTTGAGAATTTAGGTCACATTTCTCATTGAGTTTCAATGTCATAAAAATGAGAACTTGTCAATTTATCAATAGGACTTTCAAAAGTATAAAATTGGTCAAGTTCAATATGATCATTAAGATGGGTGATTCAATTTCATGATGAATTGGCACAGGATCCAATGTCGACTCGGGAAAAATTGAAATCAGGTGAAGACACCGGAGTCATAATTGAATCAGAAAGTAGAATTGAATCACTAAGTTGATGTTCAGGATCATATTCATTCTCAAGTTCTATTTCAGGAAGGAATAACTTGCCAAACTGTCAATATCATTTTCAAAATTTAGAGTTTGGGCAAGTTCAAACGATTGTTCTGAAATGGAACCTTGTTTTCCAAAACAACATGACTCTTCGGCTCTAACAGAATAGTTACCGACATCAGAACTGGCCAAACGGTGAGAACGTAGAGATTGGACCATCATATCTATGTCGTGATTACGAGCATTTTGAGCCTGAGTCATGGCTTCAAGCATCTTTTCATAGTTGATAGGTTCATCGTTTTGTTGCGTTTGGTCTTGAAAAGATGAAGTATTGTTTTGGAATTGGTGAAAAATTGTGAGTCCATCAGATTTTGTGATTGTTGTTTGGACTCACGCATACTCATTTCCAAAATTGATGGTTTTCTATTTTGGACTGGTGGAACTGAGTATGAATCTTGGAAATATTGTGGACAAGGTGGATAAGGAGGACAAGTTGGTTGAAAATTGGACTCGGGGGAGGTGAATCCCCACTGACTCTGTGAAGAGTTAAATTATTCTAGAAATTACGTTATAAGATTGGGGGCATGGGTTATATTGATTCGGATAAGACCAATCCGGCACACTATGTTAGTTAAAGTTATGATATGTTGGGTTGGTAATATCCGAAAAGAGGTTGGTGTGTAATATGGATTATTATTAAAATTGGAAAAATTATTGTTATAAGTCATATCACACAGGAAAACACAAACAAAGAAACAAATAAGCAAACAAAGGAAAAAAATTCCAAACTAAGTTAGGGTAGACCTATGACCTAGACGACTCCTAACTGGTTAGACTGTCCACGGGAGTATAATGCAGACTTTGACCACAAGCTAATCAGCCAGGTCAGGGCAAGATTGGTGGGAGGTTATCCGTCAAAGATGTTCCTTAATTAAGTAACCACCAATCTTCGGGCTTTCGGCCCTTAATCCCCTTCCTAGACACTGATTTGACAGGAGTCAAATTTCAACACCTTTCCCCCTTAGGATAATCTCCTAATTGAGTCCGAGATGTCCCTAGGGCCAACGTCTACTCATTTTTAGTTAGGCTTGGGTTAGTGAGTGAGGAGATTGTTTGTGGGCTAAGGGAGGGTAATGACTTCCCCACCTTATCTTGTTTATAGGACAAGCCCTTAAGTCAATTTTGTGCAGTGTACAAGTATATAGAAAAGAATAACATTCAAGCAATATTTCATACAAGAATGAACCTTATACTAAATGCTATGCACACATACCTTGGCTCCAGCACTCTTCAACAGTAAATAAAAAAAATGAAATGAAATAGACACGTGCCTAAATGCAAAGTCTAAATCATTTTTAACATTTACAATCAACTTTTTACTGTTGTGTTAAAAATGTATATACAGTGAGTCAAACAAGGAGATAAATGCTACAGAAATTCAGATTTTCAATTTAGCCACCTACAAAAATACAGGTTAGTAGTTCACTCAGTTTTGCCACTAAAATATAGCAAATCTGAGGGCTTCTTGGCTCTGCTTTCTTGAGCAGAGTCTAAGGCCACTTATATGTCCACTGCAGCAAGAATTCCTTGTTGTTGAATCTGTACAAAAAAAAAATAAAGAAGAAAGTTAACCAAAAATGTAAACTTTTAAAGAGAGTAACTTACCGTCCCTCCCCGGCAATGACGCCAAAATTTGATTGAGGTAAGACCTGCACACAAATACAAAATTTTAGAACTTTAAAATAGAGATGTGCAAGTGCTCAATTCTACCGCAATAGCAAGTGGCTATGCGGTTCGTGATCCACAAGGAGGGACTAGCGATGGAAGCTTTTTAGTAAGTTCTCTTTTATGTTACAAAGATGGCTAAAGTTCTTCTTTAGTTCTTTAAAAGAAAAAGAGAAAAATTAGGTTAAAGTTAAATTAGGAAGAAGATGGTAGATTAAGAAGGTGGAGAAAAACAGAAGTGGTATGTACAAATGAAACTGAAAAGGAGTGATAAAAGAAGTGGTGGATTGTGGTGTTGAAACTAAAGAATAAAAGAAAAGAAAGACAACCTAAAAATTACTTACCTCTTCAGTGCTCATAAACCTTGGATCCGTTGCAACGACTTACCTCGTCTTTGAAGGCAATCAAGCATGGCATATAGGATCTTCCCCATTCTTGATCTACACTACGAATAAAAGGGTAAACTATACTAGCAAGAGAAGGTTGTTCATCACACCATAGGCTATCAAGGGCACTTGCAACGGCTAAGCAGTCTCGAGGCTATGGATTCTCTTGGATTGCAACACATCAGAGGAGAGTAAAAGAAAACAAGAGTAAAGAAAGAAAAAAAAACTTTGATTTGATTCAAATAACAATGAAAGAAGAGATCACTTACACTGGTGTCACCTGTAGTACAAGCTTGCTCTCATTCCTCCATGAAAGTCGTCTCTCCTCTCAGTTACATAAAGAAAAGTAAAAATTACATAAAAAAAAAACTAAAAACCTAAG
>JAVJIF010028666.1:0-66896 GCA_038442645.1 Agave tequilana
TATTTTTCCACTTACACTTCTACATTACAATCAAACACCGGAAAAGAGAAATACACAAATCTCAATTTCCTACTTTTTCCTCGTCATTTCCTCCCCATTTCCAACTTCCAACCTTTCCTCCCACTTCTAACAAACAAACATGCCCAAAATAAAAATATATATATAACTAATTATTTCCTCTGTTGCTGTCTCATGTATAGAAAAATAATGCTCCATCTGATAAAACCGATCATCAGCGAAATATTCATCACCCTTGAAACCGAGCTCAAATGATATATGCAGCTAGATCAAATGTGGTTACAGTTGCGGCACATTTCTCCCTAAATATTTGAAAGGAAAGTGAGGCTCTCATATCAATTACTCAACCATATACTTAAATATAAAACGTAGTTATTTCTGGAATAACATCGTCTCTAAAATCCAAATTAGCGATGATTAACGGTTCATCTCCCACGTTATAAGAATAAAAGAATAACTGAGAAAACATCATATATGTCGAGGTAATCTTAACTAGCCGAAAAAGCTCGTGTTCTTCAGCGCCATTCTCATCACGTAAGAAATAATGGATGTCAATAGCCATGAAAATGGCCCCAGCAAGAAAATGCAGTGGCAATGATTCCCCCTCTGAAGTACTTGTCCAATACTGTCTGGATCTCTGAAACACCAAGCCATCCTCTTCGAGTTCATGGAGAAATCGTCGTAAGTCGATACTTACAGAAGTCCAGCTCCTATACAGTAGCTAAGAGGAAGGAAATGACCTGAAAAATAACCTTCACGCCATTAGAACTTACTGATTGAAGATATTTGCCTAGTTGGTTTGTTAAACTAATTTCACTAATTAATTTATACAATTACAAGTAAGGAAAAGGAAATTGACATGTAGTAAAAATTACCTTATCTCCAAACATGCAGAGGTCGATTAGATGGTGGAAACTCTCCCCCTTTGTTTTTGTGAATACCATGAAAATTGTAATAGGCATGAGCAAGAGGGTGTAGAGCAGGCCAATGCAGCTTGTAGCGAGCACATATCTGTTTCAGGTACGTAACCCCGTGAGTGCACAACATGATCAAGATATGTAACATTTAAATGCTTTCCATTGAGTGAAATCTATCAATTATTTGTACTAGATTTAAAGTGCAGTTCTACGTGTAGTTAAAAGAGAAACAAATATTTAACTTAATATTTTTTCTTCTCAAACAGTAACTGTTTCACTTTACTAACATGATAGACGGTAATTTGCGAATTATAATGAAGTGGAATTAATATATTAATTGCTTAAACAACTTGAAATGGAAACTACATCTAGAATAGGTAGGTGATAGGTAGCTTTCTCTTGTCATTAATTCATAAATTAAAAACATGTAGACATTAATTACGAATTCTAATGAAGTGGAAGATAAATTTTTTTATTCTTACACAATTGTTTGAGAAAATACATCAAGAATAGGTAGGTAATAGGTAGCTTTCTCATGTCATTAATTCATAAATTAAAACATGATAGATGGAAATTACGAATTCTAATGAAGTGGCAGATTTTTTCTTTTCCCCCCTTAACAACTTGTTTGAGAAAATACATCTAGAATAGGTAGGTGATAGGTAGCTTTCTCATGTCATTAATTCATAAATTAAAAACATGATAGACGTTAATTACGAATTCTAATGAAGTGAAGATATTTTTTTTTTTATTTCTTACAGAATTGTTTGAGAAAATACATCAAGAATAGGTAGGTGATAGGTAGCTTTCTCAAGTCATTAATTCATGAACTAAAAACATGATAGGCGGTAGATAATTTGGAAGAGAAGAAGTTTCAGTATATATATTCATAAAGCAATTACATTAATATAGATACAAGCGAGAGTAGATAGATAAAACCGAGTGGTAAGATAAGGTAAGATTAGGACATCTAAAGATAAGGATATCTAACAATATGATAAAGATATCTAAAGATAAGAGTCCCTTAAACTCACGGTGAATCAAACATCGAGAGTTTGAACAAATATCGCGAAACTTATGGAAGGTTTATGATGAGTTGGTTGATGAAACAGATTGCGATCGAGGGTGGCATGGCGAGATCCAGATGTCCGAGAGGACAGCAAGCTCCATAGGGCGAGATCTAGATGGATCAGGGGCGAGATCCAGATGGATCAGGTAAGAAGGTGAGATTCGGATGGATTAGGCAGGGCGAAATGCAGATGGATAAGGCATCAGAGAGAGGGTGAGATCCAGCGAGATCCAAATGGATTAGGCAGGGCGAGATCCAGATGGATCGAGCGAAAGGAGATTTTTGTGAGCTCCTCGAACTTGACTGGCGGCGTGCTAGAAGGTGATCAATCATCTGAGTATAAATAAAAGCCCGATAGGGTTAAAATAGAGCCCTAGAGAGCTAAATTGATGGGAAAGCCCAAGAAGGATAAAATAGAGCCTAAAGGCTAAATTGATTAGAAAACCCAAGAGGGCTAAAATATGGCCCAAGAGGGCTCAGATTGGATTCTGTAATGTTGGAGGAACACGGGTGATGGTGGAGCCGACATCTGTGAATGTGACAAGATCAGCGAGGACTCGGTCTTAGCTGAGGCGGAGGAGGATGCGCATGGACGACGAGAAAATTTCTGATGTTGTATGAGGTGAAAGTAGCCCGGCACTAGGCACACATTATGCAAGTGTGACCCAACGCTGGCTTGACAACACCGAGAGAACTTCGATCAGCAGAAAAAAATTTGAGAGGCTCTGATATCATGATAATTTGACGAAGAGGTTTCAGTATATATATTCATAAAGCAATTAATCAATATATATAGATACAAGAGAGAGTAGATAAATAATAAAACGAGTAGTAATAAGGGTGTCTAAAGATAAGAATATTCAACAATAAGATAAATATATCTAAAGATAAGAGTATCTAGCAACTATAATTACGAATTATAATGAAGTGGAAGATTTATTTTTTTTTATTTCTTACACAACTTATCTGAGAAAATACATTTAGAATAGGTAGGTGACAGGTAGCTTTCTCATGTCTAAATTCATAAATTAAAAAAATGTGAGCACGTACCATATGCAAGTGTACTTAGAAAGAAAGAAATGATATCAACCTATAGGAATTACTAAGAATAAAAAAAATGTATTAAAATAGTAGAGATCAGGATAGAGATGTCTATGCTAAACCGAGAATTATAATTTTTTTTTTTAAAAAAAAACGGTGAACCCTAAGGGTCCCTCGCGCTTCATTAAAATTTTTTTTTTAATGAAAAACATCCCTACAGATATCCTTAAGAAAGCAGCAAGTCCTCCATAACCAAAAACAGCAATTCCTCCATCACCAAAAACACAAGCATAAACACGCGCAGGTGCAGGAGGAACAAGATCAAAAGTATACAAAAAGACAGACCGGAAAAAGCCACAAACGAGAATTAAAACTTGTTTTCCTTTTTCCTAACTGATTTACGTTGGCCAAGTGGCTGAATATTAATCCTGAGCTCATTTAGTGATGACGAGAGTTGGTTAGATTAATAACTACCTGTATCCGATGATGTTTTTGAATCCGACCTTGAAGTTGGGATCGAAGCTGAAAGAGGCGGTGTTGATGACAACGAGGTAGATGGAGATGGCCAGCATCACCGTCGTCAAGAGCCTGAAACCAAGGCAAGCAATGGCCAAGCCCCTGTGATTGTTATCTCCTGCTCCCATCTCTCTCTCTCTCTCTCTCAAATCAAATAGACACAGAATTAAGGAGATGGGTCTTACATGTAAATATGCGTGTATAGAATGAAAGAACAATATTATTATTGTCTTGGTTATATCGGAGGTCTCTCAGCTGTGAATGGGACGGAACGCTGCATAAGAAAACGTGAACCGTTGCAGCTTCCCTCGTTGGACTTTACAAACCATTTTTGGTGCCATTCTATACAATATGATCACATTGTTAAGCAATCTGAGTTTCATCGATGCAATTCATAATATAAAATCATCATGAAATTAAAACACAATTATATATCAATAAAATGTCGAGGAGAACCAAAATATATAATATATATTGCAAGATCTAAAAAATGAATAGTAACTATTTGAATCATTTATTTTAAGCACTGAAATGTCTAGTGATACTCAGAGCAGTGGTCACATAGGTATTTTCTTTTTTCTTTTTCTTTTTCTTTTTCTTTCTTTTTTCTTTTTGATGGAAAGGCCTTAGCCCTGATTTTCTTATGTCATTCAAAGTAAACACCCGAAATATAATACAAATTGATAATACAAGTATTGTTTGAGGAAACTTTACAGGAAACCAAGATCCAAAAATAACAGTCTAGATGGCAGCTGCCACTATCTAGTAAGCAATATTAGTAGTCGATCTCCAAGCAAATAAGATCGAAATCTTTCTCAACTTCTTGATAATGTGTCAAATAGACCATAAAGGAATAGTGGACGGGTTGCATATACAACTGACAATTTCTTGAGCGTCACTGAAATATGAACTGATTAATAATAAGAATTTGCGGCCAGTTTGAGTGCTTCTAGAACTCCAAGAGCCTCCACAAATTCAACATTTAGTGAATCCACATATCTCCTTTTTTTTTTTAAGAAAAAGACAGTGAGGTCATGAAAGCTCTATGTCGTTTCATTAGCTGTCCTTAACGAAACAATTCCAAGAATGAAAATATACAAAATTAATACCAAAAATAGATCACTATACTTCCAGACGTCTTGACGACGTTTCCGTATTGCATCCAGATGCCCACACGATCTTACAAACATTGCTTAGTTCTAACCACCCGAACCATTGTACTCCCCTCTAACGTAAACCATCCACTTCACTCCAACCTCCTGCTGACGCATCCTCTGGATTCTCTCCTTTATCTTCACTCCATCTCTTAGAGTCCCGCAGAGAGTCCCACCACCGCATTTTCTCTCTCCTAGCATTATCGATGGCTGATAGTCGATGGTGACATCCTCTCTGCTGTCCACCCTCGAATCATGTATAGCAAACTTGCCATCCTTCTTAAATTGGATCAGCTTCGGATCTGCCAATGCCCGCCAACCCTCTAGTGTTGGAATATCAAATAAAAATGTCTTTTTTGGAAGATAATGAGTCATCATCTTTAATTAGAAAGATTGAAGAGTCATCATTATCAATTTAGAAACGATGAGTCATCATCAATTAGGAGTCATCATCAAGTGAGTCATCATCAATTTGGAGGTTGCTATTCTTGAATTTGGAGGTTGCTATTCTTGTAAGTTTTGAAGCCTATAAAAGGCCAAGAAAAAAAAAGTTGCTCTCCTCTTAAAATTTTAGATTATAATATATTAGTCCGTAGACTAGTATACAACAATTGGTATCAGAGCCAGTTTAATTTTTGTTTCCTCTTCTCCTCATGGCCTCCACCAACAATCTCATCAATGCACAAGTGCCCAAGTTATTGAAAGATAACTATGAGAGTTGGTCAATTCAGATGAAAGCTCTATTTGGTTCTCAAGAGTTGTGGGAGCTGATCGTTGATGGGTTTAAGGAACCCACACCGGAGGTAGAAGCCGCCTACACCGCCGAAGAGAAGAAGGCTCTTAAAGAGCAAAGAAAGAATGATAGCAAGGCTCGTTTTCTACTCTATCAAGGGTTGGACGAGTCTACCTTCGAGAGAGTTGCCGAAGCAACGACGAGCAAGGAAGCATAGGAAATCCTTGCTACCATCTACAAAGGAGTCGAGCGGGTGAAGCGAATTCGTCTTCAAACTTTGAGGGGCGATCTTGAAGCCACTCAAATGAAAGATGAAGAAAAAATCTCCGATTATTATTCACGATTACTTCTAATTGTGAATAAAATGAGGAGAAATAGAGAGAAGATGGAGGACATCCGAGTGATGGAGAAACTGCTACGATCTCTCACATCAAAGTTCGAGCACGTGGTGGTGGCAATTGAGGAGTCCAAGAATTTAGAGGAGATCTCAATAGAGGAGCTTTTGGGATCTCTCCAAGTTCATGAGCAACGCATGCAAAAGAAGACTGGTTTCATAGCCTTGGAACAAGCATTAGAGTCAAAGCTGACTCTAAATGATCGTGGCTCACATAGTAGAGGTCGTGGTCGTGGCAGAGGCAGGGGACGTGGTCCCCAACAACGAACCTGTAACGGTCCCAGATTTTAAAAAATCTCAAATGACACCAATGTCTGTATTGATCAACAGATCATCAATTTAATCTCCAATATTCTAAAAAAAATTGGCAGCATCTCCTTTATAAATATTGATATATCCCAAATATACATTCCACGTCACAATAATTTCGGCCAACACCAGCCTACTTATCATAAATCCAAACATATAAGTCAAGATTAACAATTGTCCATGCAGTCATAATAATATTTTGGCTCACAACGGTCAGTATTCTCTAAATAACAATTTCGGCTTGACATCGCCTACTTATATGGAGACCAAGAAATATATGCCCGAGAATACCCCTCTCGGCAAGCAGAGCATAACCCAGAATTTCTATAACTCCCACATAATCATAGACATAACAAACTACCCTGTCCTTACATCAATATCTCTAACAAGAATAATACATGCTACATGTATATGTCAACTGAAGTTACAGTTATGTACAACAACTCTTACAAAATATAACACATCACTATATCTGCAGTAAGTTTACTGTTAAAGAAACTTCTTCACAAACCGCCCAAAGCCTAAATTCGGCCTCCATCTCACCGCAACCTGAAAACATGAAACTGGGAGGGAGTGAGCTCAACAGCTCAGTGAGGAGAGAAAAAGAAGATTTAGGAATGATATGTTTGTCGAAATAGAAGGGGACATGCTTTTCTTCAAATATCAACGAGCGTGGATAAGAAAATAAACAATGATATCACAGTAAATAATCAACTCAATCAATCTCTACGCTCTGCAAGGGCTTGACTCTTATGGCCAATGATTCTCTAATTCCAATCTTTGAACTGTATTCTACAGAGTTTATGATATATCCAATATTTTTCTTTTAGTGCCTTAGCTTATTTCTAAATTCTTTTCATGTATATGTATCTTTCACGATGATGCTTTAATTATAATAAGTTAATTTCAATACCACATATAATACAATCATGCTTATGTGTATCGTATCACACTTCAAGTACTATAAGAATAAACTCGTAAACATACGCACTTCATATAATATTTTATTATCTCCTATAACAAGGCAGTCCCACATCAGGGACAAGCATACATCACTAGGCATTAGAATAAGCGCATCATTACATCATAATATACGGTCCGTCTCATACCCTGTCTTCACCCATTCAGATTCTACATAACACACAAACATACAATTATGTGCATATGTATATATATATGTATCGTATATCGCATCACACTTCAAGTAGTGCATGAATTAAACTGTATACTTCCACCCAATATATAATATTTCATTTCAATCAGTTAAATCTATATTCTGATGTTTTCATTATCAAATGCGATAACACATTCAACATACCCCTGGTGTCACACACACAATAGATATTACACATAGCCATTTATTCTCAATCATTTGTAAAGATGCAAATGTATGTATATAGCACCGTCTTCGCACTCTGCCCGTGCCATACGGGTCCCTTCCTCCGGACATATGGATATAGCACCGTCTTCGCACTCCGCCCGTGCCATATGGGTCCCTTCCTCCGGATATATGTATATTGCCCCGTCTTCGCACTCCGCCCGTGCCATACGGGTCCCTTCCTCCGGATATATGTATATATACACACACAAAATAATAACACAGTCTTTTCCCTCATTACCGGCTCTCGTCCGGCCCTTCCTCCGACAACAAGAATGCAATAGGCATATATATACATATATACACACATGGGTAATAACCCATTTGTCACAATATGATAGGTCAACCAATTACTATAGATTACTGCTCAGCTCATAAATTTTCCTTCCAAAGAATGTTTGTGGTTCTCAATATGAGAGGATATATGTACAAGTATAGTTCAACATGTAGTAATCTACTCGACTTATTTACGTGGGTCGAGTTTTCATTCACACTATCAATACTCAAACTTCTTAATCATAAGATGTATATATATATATAACTTAAATATTACAGATGATCACGTTCATATCAAATTTTCAGTGTACACACGTATCCCAACGTCAGACCCTCAATACTTATATCCATCCTCCAATCATACATAACAATTGCCAACCTCCCCGCCACTCATTATTCAATCACATGATTTAATCTTATAGTTAGTCATGTTTCTTCTTTCAAGACAGATTCTGTGGATTCTTATCGTCTCAATTAATTATGGACTCGCCAATTAGAGTTGTATACAATTTTATTCTTTTGTCTTGATGCTCATATTTGTCATGAGGTCCGCTTTATTTGAATAGTACCAATGCCTTCATCACCTGCCCAGTGAACATGCTATAATTACTACTATTGGTGCTCAAAAATCTGGTCTGACATCACGTAGCTTCCAATTGAGTTTAGAGATATATATATATACGTGTGTCTTATTTCACAATTTGAGAACGCAACAAAATTCATAAATAACCGCCACGCGCACGCGCGCGCACAAAAGTATAGGTAATTTAAATTAAAGATATGGTTCACAAGTCTAACTGAAAGTTTCTGCCATCCCAACTTTATCTAATACAATATGTTTATTCAACTCCCAGTGGTAGCAAAGGACCGCCTAACTACCATAACACAAACAAGTATTGAAATTTTGATATATATAGTTAGGAGGGTAGACTAGGACTTGGATGCATCTCAACAACACATACACAGAAATATAAGGTGAACCCTCAAGAGGAGAAAGAGTATTCAGATTACAACTATAGAGAGTAGATTAACTTAAATTACCCGAGAACACTTGTAAATAAATTATGATTTCTTCATTTCGCTTGTCTCAATGTTTAAATGCATTGACCAAGATACAGTCCTCTCAATAGTAATATACTATGAAGATGTTAGAGGAGAAGATGTAGTTCAAGTAAAAATAAACATGGACAAAGCTGGTGCATAAATGTCCTAAGAACACCCACTTCGTACTGAGATGAAAATGTGAATAATACCTATATGTTAAGAAGATCTATTAAAGTACCAAAAATGTATCAACCAATATGTTATGCTCTAACTAAATTTCTTGGTGACAAAATTTGTGTATACTAGGACCCCACAGCACTAAGCATCAAAAGAATAAATTATAAGTTCTTGATCTATCTGAAATTTAGCAACCAGCTAGCTATTTAGAACTAAAAGTTTACAAGAAAACCCAATAAATTCATAAAACTTTCGAATAGGTATTTCCTCATTATTACAAACCGGAATGTGAAATAAACTGCTGGGAGGTGGACTCGTATAGCTCTATATATATCTCTTAGACAATATAACACATACTATAAGTAGTTTGATGCTGCAGTGACCACCAGGCATGAACCTTTTGTTTTGACACAGTTTTATGGCTCGATCTTTCCGGATAACCAACGGAGTTTATATAATAACTTGCATTCTACGTATAGGAATAGAACGAGGAAAGATTTATTAGAAACTAGACTCCACTACCTTTCCAATGACCTATTACATGATAGGTTTTGATTAACCAAACTGCTCCAGAAATTCAAAAAAAACTATCAGCTGTGCTGAATTCTGCAGCATGACAGTTTTGACCAACATTCATTGTTTCAGTCATAGCTTAAGTTACAGGTATCTGATGAGGGCATGGTATGAACCGTTGGATAGTAGACTCGATTATCTTTCCAACGGTATAAAATATGATACCATTAAACCCCAACATACTGATGATCTGCACCCGAATTTACAGGTTATGATTCTGAACAGATTCCTGCACCTATAAGGGGTATTCTCTATTCACTCAAAATAATTAATTTTCAGAAACTTTTAAAAGAAATATGGGGGAATCATAGATTGGGGGTTCCCTTAGATGACACAAATTGATCATTATATGTGCCTTAGAATTTCTCCGAATTTGAAAATTAAAAATAAGATAAGCTTGGTCAAGTTAAGATCTCCCCCACTACATTATTAATACTATAGAAATCTTTCACCTTCCATTAATTAATAAGTACAATCAAATTAACCCATTAATATCAAGCCTAAAATCATACCTTCTCATGCTTAAGGACTTCATGAAATATCCTTAGGGCAAAAAATAAAATAGATCAACGGAAGGTCCCCCACCTCACCTCCTTTTCCTTAATCAAGTCATCAATTTCATCTTACTCTAGTTTGGCAACATGAGGGAACAAGAATATGGCTTTAATTTCTCAACCCTAAGTAATATAGACTTCCCTATTTCCTATCAATTAGTGGCATCTAGATATACACTTGGTATGAGAGGAATTCTCTACTAAATCAATAAAATTTAAGAATTCCACAAGGCAAGAAAGAAATAGATTCAAAATAACTCCCCTCACCTTCGATGTCGATCGCCGACCGCATGCGCTGCTGCGCCTCCCTCGTGTGCCGCCGCCCATGGCCACAGCCCAAGGCCGGTCGGCGGTGGCCTCCCCCCGCGCGCTGCCTGGGCGCCGCGCTCGCTGCCGCGCGCGCGCCCTGCGCTGGCGCGCTGTCAGCACTTGCCGAGAGAGAGAGAGAGAGAGGGAGAGATTGAGGGAAAGAGTTGAGGAGAAAAAAAATCCTCTCTTGGGAGCTTCTGTCGATCATTCACAGGGAAGGGAAGGGGAAAAATAAAAAGGAAATTTCTTTTTCTTTCTTTTTGGGAAAGGAAGAGAGAGAGAGTTAATTATGGTATAATATATTCCAAAATCTTGTGTGATTGCCACCTCACCCCTTTCCAATTCCAATAAAATCTCCACCCTCCACTTCACTCCTCAAATTCCAATCTCTCATCTCCACCATTCATTATAAAAATAACACTTTATTTTTCCGCTTATATGATTTGTATCTTTTCATGAAATACCAATATACACATAAACATATACAATACATTCTTGTATACACCACCATTATTATTATCACTATTATATATACATATATTTTTAACATGCATATTTATTTAAATTCTTCCAATTAATCCATCTCAAATTTCCTTGATAAATTTCCAAATTTATTATCACATAAATATAACCAAATTAAAATTTCCTGATGTTCTTTATAATCTCAATAATCCAAGAATGTAGTGTTAAATCAGGGTTTAAAAATTTAGGGTGTTACAGAACCACTCAAAATCAAGTGGAGTTCCAAAGCTTCAGAGGTCGAGGACGAAGCAATCGGGGAAGATTTACATCTGGACGTGACAACAACAAGAACGTCCAATGCTACAACTGTCAAAAATTTGGACACTATGTCTCAGATTGCTGGAACAGAACTGAAGATCTTACCAATCTTGCTGAAGCAACAAATGACATGGGTAAGAATTCTACTCTTCTTCTTGCTCATGATGATTCAAGTGTGCAGAATGATGTTTGGTACCTTGACTCGGGTGCTAGCAACCACATGTGCGGGAAGAAAGAACTATTCATGGAACTCGCAGAAGGAGTTCATGGAAGTGTGAGCTTGGGAGATTCTTCAAAACTCTCCGTTGAAGGCAGAGGGAAGATCAAAATCTATCAAAAGGATGGTAAGCCCGAGTATATTTCCGATGTTTATTATATTCCTAACATGAAAAGTAATATTCTCAGCATCGGTCAATTACTCGAAAAAGGATATAAAGTATATATGGAGAACAACCACCTTTGGTTGAAAAATGCAAAAGGAGGTCTTATAGCTTGTATTAAGATGACAAGGAACCGCATGTTTCCCTTGCATCTAAACACAAAAGTTGAGAAGTGTTTTCAAGGACTCATAGAGAATGAGTCATGGAGGTGGCATCTTCACTTCGGTCATCTAAATTTCAGCGGCCTGAAGTTACTATCTACAGCCGGCATGGTACGAGGTTTACCAACAATCGATCCACCAAGTCATACTTGTGAAGTTTGCATAATTAGAAAGCAAACACGACTTCCTTTCCCAATGGAAAGTCGTGGAGAGCGGAGGCACCATTACAACTTGTTCATACTGACATCTGCGGACCGCTAGATCCCGTCTCTTTAGGAGGTAATAGATATTTTATTACTTTCATTGATGATTTCAGTAGAAAGTTATGGGTATACATTCTTAAAGAAAAATCTGCTGCCTTTACTACCTTTAAGAATTTTAAAGCTCTTGTTGAAGCAGAGAGTGGCTATAAACTAAAAACTCTCCGATCTGATCGAGGTGGTGAGTACACCTCAAATATGTTTCAAGAATATTGCAGGGAGCAAGGCATAAAGAGGCAGTTTACTACTGCCTATACACCACAGCAAAATGGCATCGCAGAAAGAAAGAACCGCACTATTCTTGACATGACAAGAACCATGCTTAAAGAAAAGGGATTGCCGAAGCAGTTTTGGACGGAAGCTGTGGCGTGTTCAACCTACTTGCTCAACCGGTGCCCGACGAAGCAAGTGAAGAGCAAGACGCCTCAAGAAGCATGGAGCGGTTATACGCCTAATGTCGCACACCTACGAATTTTTTGGTGTGTTGCATATGCTCAAGTACCTGAAGTCAAAAGGAAGAAGCTTGACAATCATGGTGAAAAATGCATTTTCATCGGATATAGCGAGGAGTCGAAGGCATACAAGCTTTACAATCCACTAACTAAGAAACTAGTGGTTAGTAGAGATGTTGTCTTCAATGAAGCTGAAGCATGGAGTTGGAGCAATGAAGAGACTGTCAAAGAGCAACCCATGGTAAATGAACTTGACGAGCCCCTACAAGAGGATCCACCACCAACTATACCACCATCTCCTCAACATGCTACACCGTCCTCTGCAAGAGATTCTCCATCTTCTTGGGAAGGTAGTAGTAGCGAATCCTCCGTGCAATGAGGTCCAATCAAAATGAGAAGCCTCAGGGAGATCTATGAGTAGATAGAAGAAGATGGAGAAACTAATCTCTTTTGTTTATATGCCGATCATGAGCCTCTCACTTTCCAAGAGGCTAAGGAAGAAGATTGTTGGCGATCAGCAATGAAGGAGGAGATGCATGCCATCCAGAAGAACGACACATGGGAGTTGACAACACTTCCACAAAATCACAAGGCGATAGGTGTCAAATGGGTGTACAAGATCAAACGCACAACAGATGGTGAGGTTGATCGGTACAAGGCAAGGCTTGTGGCGAAAGGCTACAAACAAAAATACGGCATGGACTATGAAGAAGTCTTTGCACCAGTTGCTCGATTAGATACAGTGAGACTATTAATTTCACTTGCAGCTCATCACAGGTAGAAGTTATATCATCTTGTTTACGGAGTCGGACTTGTGAGTCGCTATATGGAGACACCGAAGGAGTCTCATTGGCTAGCTGCAAAGAGAATTCTAAGGTATATCAAAGGCACACTCAACCTTGGTCTATTTTATACTTATGGTGAAACTGCAGAGTTAGTAGGCTATTCAGATAGCGACTGGGGAGGTGACCAAGATGAGAGGAAAAGTACCACTGGCTATGTCTTCTATCTTGGGTCAACTGCATTTTCATGGATCTCAAAGAAGTAAGGAGTTGTGGCCTTATCTTCATGCGAAGCAGAGTATGTTGCAGCTTCATCTACTGTATGTGAAGCTATTTGGTTGCGAAACATTTTAAAGGAATTGGATCATCCACAAGAAGAAGCAACTGTAATATTTGTGGACAACAAATCAGCCATCCAACTTGCAAAGAACCCAGTACATCATGGGAGGAGCAAACATATAGATACACGGTTTTATTTTCTCAGAGACCATGTAAAGCAGAAAACTTTGAAGCTGGAGTATTGTCATACCATGGAGCAAGTAGTAGATATTTTCACCAAGCCATTGCCTATTGAACTTTTCAGAAGCCTAAAAGAAATGCTCAGTATGAAAAACATTTTGATTTGAGGGGGTGTGTTGGAATATCAAATAAAAATGTCTTTTTTAGAAGATGATGAGTCATCATCAATTATCATCAAGTGAGTCATCATCTTTAATTAGAAAGATTGAAGAGTCATCATTATCAATTAGAAACGATGAGTCATCATCAATTAGGAGTCATCATCAATTTGAAGGTTGCTATTCTTGAATTTGGAGGTTACTATTCTTGAATTTGGAGGTTGCTATTCTTATAAGTTTTTTGGATCAAGCAATAAAGCAAGCAAGTAAGAAAAAAAAGTTGCTCTCCTCTTAAAATTTTAGATTATAATATATTAGTCCGTAAACTAGTATACAACATCTAGAAAGGGAGTTCAAATTTAAACTTAACACACCTCATTTTTTGTGCCCAACGGTGTCTGATCGACGTGCCGACACACTATCGTTGACGGGTTCGGTTCATGTGTGTGAGCCACACACACATACAATAAGAGGGCCAATCCGACGTTGACACGTGGACTGATCCTCTTATAATATGTTATGTCTGTGGGCCTCACATACATATTATAAGGATTATAAGAGGACCAGTCCACGTGTCAACGTCGGATTGGCCCTCTTATTGTATGTGTGTGTGGCTCACACACATGAACCAAACCCATCGTTGACATCCTCGTCCATGTTGTCTCCAGTGTGGGTAACGGTCGCCGCTAGCCCCAAAGCACCTACCTCGGAGTTCAGACTCTCACGTGACTTTGCCGCCTCCAATCCCCGCTCATCGGTCAGCGCTGACCACTCTTCCCGCCGTTTGCACTTGAAACAAACCCAGATCTGACGTCGACCACCTCTGCAAAGCTTGCGGTTGAAACTAGCCAGTGAGGTCACCCATGCCCGTTCCCTTGTTTCTGACACGCGGCAAAAGGAAGTGGTGACAACCACCTTTGACATCACGGTGTCGCTCGAAGCAACCAACTCTCCCCCACCCCCTCTCTCAAATTGATTAGTTAATATTAAGAAGCTGAAAGCTCAATGTAGATATGTCCATTTCTCATTTTTTTTTTAAAACTTTCTATTTCCTTTTCTACAGACTGAAAAAAATAGGTCATAAGCAAAAAGGAAATCTATAAAGACCATTTATTTTTATATACATGTACAAAGTACTTTTTTTTTAGCTACAGCTACACTTCCTGTAAAAAAACATATTTTTTTTCCTGTATCTACAACTTTCATAATTTTCTTACAAGTGTAAAACACATTAGTTTCCCAAAACAAAAAAGTCAGAGGAGTTTTCCTCAACTCCAGTTGCCTTAGGGGTCGTTTGTTTCACGTAAAACTCCGTAATTCGTAAATGACTTACTATCTAGTTACAACTACGGCGTTTGTTTGGACCGTAATTCGTAAAAGACTTACGTAACTCAACTAACACTCGCTTGCAACCCAGTTATCACTCACTTACAGCCCAGTTACAGTTAATTTTGTGGTCATACAAATTTGTATTATTTTTTTTATATTAATATTAAAATTTTTAATATTTAACTTTTTTAATATTTATTTGCAGTGTTAAAACTTTTAAAATCACCAAATAGTTAATTTTGTGGTCAGCTTTTTCACTTACGACTTATACATTACTATAACCAAACACCGTA
The DNA here is from genome assembly GCA_038442645.1 of Agave tequilana. Classification (NCBI taxonomy): domain Eukaryota; kingdom Viridiplantae; phylum Streptophyta; class Magnoliopsida; order Asparagales; family Asparagaceae; genus Agave; species Agave tequilana. The sequence goes on from JAVJIF010028666.1 coordinate 15,517, forward strand.
AAGTACAATACACTTTCCCACTTTACAATTTTATATTACCAACCAAACACCGTAAAATTTACATACATGTAACTCATTTACAATTGTAAAGACTTTACCAATTATAACTACGAATTACGGCCAGTTACGACAACCAAACAGACCCTTAATGTGTGCCTTATGCAATTGTTGGGATTTGGGTCGAACAAAGTCCCATATCGGTAGGACATGGGGATGGTCTTGGTTATGTATAGGTTTGGGCAACTCCACGTCTTTTGAAATGGTGCTCCAAGTTTCAACAATTGGTATCAGAGCCATGCCCCAAACTTAGTCGTATGTGTGGGTGATGTTCAATGTTGTTGATCCCCCAATTTGACGTAAAAAGTTACTGTTGTTTTATCTAACTCCGTTTGTTTCCATATTGGTTTGAGGAATCAGTTGAGAAGATGGCTGGAGAAAGTACATTAGTGAAATCCATGTATCCACATCCAAGGATTGATGTGGTGAAGTTCAACGGGACGAACAATTTTGGTATGTGGAGGTGTGAGGTTATGGATGCGCTGACGATATCAAACCTCGAAGACACTCTACGGTTGGAGAAGAAGCGCGTATCAACGACGGAAGAAGATTGGGACAAGATGAACTGGTCGACCGTGGCACCGGTTCGTCGACCGACAGACGCGGCTGGAGTTTCCTTTTAGGATTCGAATTCCTTTTCTGGTTGGGATTGAATCCAACCTGGGTTTCCATAAATCCAGGGACTCTGTGGCTATAAATATGGGCTAGAGGCCTCATGTATTGTATCCCACTGAAAATCTCCATTGGAAATTCCTTGAAGAAGGAATAATTTGTAATTGATTGTTGAATCAATAAGATCTCTCTCCCCCTTGCCCCGAAGACGTAGGCACGTTGCCGAACCTCGTTAAATTTGTGCGTTGATTACTTTGCTCTATTGGTAGTTGTTCCTGCTGCGTTGATTGTTTCTCCGGCTAAATCGAGTCTCCGCCCGGTGGGTGGATTCTTCAAGATCAAGTGGTGGTTGTTGTGTCTCTTCTTCCGCGAACCGCTGCGCACACAACGAGTGGGTGTCTGGGGGGCACAATAGGTACAGTAGTGGGTCCTTATAAAGCAATTTACTCGTGAGATATTTGACAGTGGTGCTCTTTTGCAATGGGCGTGTCATCACCCACGTGTGTAAAGGAGTAGCCGACTGCAGTTGGTACTTCACATAAGGCGTGTCTGCCCCCATACAGCTGGATCTCAATCGAGCATTTATTCTTCCATTGTGAAGTAAGTTGAGCTTGCGTGAAAACTCTTTGTTCGAGGAGGATTGTTGGGATTTGGGTCGAACAAGTCCCACATCGGCTAAACATGAGAATGATCTTGGTTATACATGGATTTGGGCAACTCCACCTAAAAGACTAGTCTTTTAGGATGGTGCCCCAAGTCCTTCAAGTTTCTCACGAAGAGGTTGATGGGATACTGCAACAAGTTCTTACCAAGTTTACAAAGGAGTGTGAGGAAGCATGAGAACGAGTGAAAGGAGCATGAGGAGGAGAGAAAGGAGCCTGAACATGTGAAAAAGTTAATGATGGATATGTTAAAAACGTCTTCAACCACAAGAATGTCCAGAATATAGAGACAAAATGATGCACTTGCGGAATTATAGAGATGGTGGAACAAGTGACACAAAAGTAATTACAGAACTTATATGACTGTTTTATTTTGAACTTAATATAATATGAAAACACATGCTTTAATTTTTGAATATTAAGACTATATATCCAGTATCAACTTGTTGGTGCTTTTTTAAATTACGCTGAAGTGTGAAGATAGAAAATTTTGACAAGTGCCCCTTGAAAATATAAATTTTGATATATATGTAGGTGTATATGTGGGTGTGGGTGCATGTGGGTTGTGGGTGCGTGTGCACGTGTGCGGGTGCAGATGTGGTTGTGGGTGCGTGTGCACGTGTGCAGGTGCGTGCGTGAGCATGTGTGTGGGCGTGGGTGTGGGTCTGATGTGCGTGTGTGAAAGTGCAAACAAAAATACTAAAGAGAAGATGAATAGAATAAATGTGTACATATTTATGGTGGGTCTGATGTGCGTGTGTGAAAGTGCAAACAAAAATACTAAAGATAAGATGTATAGAATCAATGTGTATATATTTATGGCTAATTTAATGTGTGCTTGCTTATGCAATGAGGCTTGCACATGTTTGTATACGTTTTGTTATTTGTATACATTTTGTCTGTGCACATTTCATGCATTATGTATGCTATCCATGTGTGGACATTTATGTCTAAAGATTGTGTGTGGGTGCGTGCATGTGTGTGTGAGTGTGTGTGTTCGTGAGGTTGTGCACATGTGGTGTGTGTGGAAGTGTAAGAGAAATACCAAAGAGAGGGTGAGATATTTTATAATATCTCTAGTTAAAATACTATGTTTTTACTTTTTCAAAGCATTAATTTTGTTTTTCTGGTTATTTTATTGTTATTTGTTAACTTGATTTATATTATTATTGTTATTAAATATACAAATTATTTTAAAATAGTAAATGGTATTTTGGTTTTATATATATTATTAGCATTATTTCTTATCAATATTTTTTAGTTACTTATTACTATTATTTCTATTGTTATTCTTATTATTAATTGTTAGTATTTTTGTTATTACTTCATTATGATTATCATTTATTTTTAATATTATTGATGTTATTATTATTGTTATCATTATTATTGTAATTAGCATTAATATTATGCAATGGTATTATTATTGATTTTTATTATTATCATCTTTATTATTAGCGTTACTAATTTCTATTAACATTACTAATTAATTATGATTATTATTAATTATTATTATCATTAGTGTTATTATTATTGTCAATTATCATTATTAATATTAATAGCTTTGTCATTGTTATTTATACTTATTATTGTTGATATATTGTTGTTGTTGCTATTATTATGGTTATTATTATTAGCTTTATTATTCTACCCCTTTCTTCTATTTATTTTTTTTTTCCCATAATCTCAAGCCCGTCTCTTTCTCTTCTCTATTTTCTTTGTATCTTCCCTTGGCTCAAACCAAGCCCATGCCACAACCCATTTACCCATACTCTTGAATCCACAAACCCATTAGCATTCATAACCGATTACCCAATAACTTTCATATATAAACCATAATTAATCCTAAACCTAAAATCTTACTTTTCTTCCTCCCCTTCATAGCTGGCAGAGAACCCCACCATGAGATCCCCCTCTCCATCTTTCTTTCCAAGCCGGCAACCTCCTTCTCTTCATTGTCGAGGCCGAGCACCATCTTGCCGCTGCCCCTCTCTCCTTCTTGGCGTGCACCCATACCCACAGGCGTAGGTTGCATACAATTGTGTGCCTTCACCCTCTCCATGGCCTGGCCAATGCCCCAGTACCCCTTCGGTGCACTTTCCCCCATGTCTGACAGTCCCTTGCAGTAAGCACACTAGCACCCGAGCCCAACCTTCTCCTTACCTCCATGAACTCCTCCTCACGGCAGAGCAGTCACGGCAGCCCGGATCCCCCACATCCTTCCCCCTCCATGGCCACGCAGCCCCTGGCCAAGCCCCTGCGCAAGCCATCCCTTGCACGCAGCCATCATCACACCATCTCACACCATGGGTTGCCTTCTCTCCGTGAGTCGTTGTCGATCGTCGCCAGCGGGCGCGAGAATACCCGCATCCTTCCCAGTGAGATCCTCGAGCCACCGTCGTCCTCCACGGCTTCCGCCTCCGCCGATCGCCGCCAGCGAACCCCCTTGCCATGAGTCCCCCTCCTTCCTTTCTCTATATTATGTGTTGGGTATTATGCGTTGGGGTACGTACATAATAATAGGTGAGTGTGTATTGAGTGCGCATGTGTATAAATAATGTGAAAGTGTGAGTTATTTTGTGTGTTTGTGGGTCTGTGGTTGTGTGGATGTGTGGTTGCGTGCATGGTGTGTGTGAGTAATGGATGAGTGTGAACATGAATGTATAATTATATGTAATGTGTGCTTGAGTAATTATGATATGTGTATATAATATGTATGTATGTGTATATTATGTATTTTGGGTGTAAATGTATGTGTGTATGCATGTGTGTACGCGTATGTATGTGGTGTGTGTATGTGTGCGGGTGTATGATCGTGTGAGTTCATGTGTTCAGTTGCATGTTGCAGTGATTTAAACTCATTCGTGTAATCCAAACTTGGTAACCGAAGATTCAGATTTGTGCCATTATGGACCCGATACACTGGCGATTCGAAGACCAATCCATGAAATGATCTGAAAATCCATACCAACTTGTGCAGTGAAAACAAGACGGCGATTCGGATCTAAAACCGTGTCATTTCAGTGAGTGTTGCCTCTTGTATTATTTCCTCATTATGTCAGTAGTGTGTGTGTGTGTGTGTGTGTGTGTGTGTGTGTGCGCGCGCGCCGCGTGTTACTTATTTTATTTCATATGATCATCTACTTTATTATACCAGTATGGTTACCCATACCATTTCATATGATGTCAGTGAGTGTACAATTTAATTATACAATTTATCTGAAAATTTATCTTATTCATTTTATGTGTTAGTTATTCGACACTGTTGGCTTAGGCCTAGTATTGATATATCTTAGACTGTTACTTACTTCGATCTATAGATTGGCTGGTCTACTTCATATTTGATGATAGAGGACATATTTTGTGTGTAGTGCTTATTGACCATTGTTGGTGATATTCCAATTGGAACTCTTTTGGATACTGAAGACAAGTGGATGTGATATTGCTTTATCGATGGACTAATTGATACACGGATTGATATGGAGTTAGTTAGACTTGGAGTTGACCTGTGATACACACACACACATTGGATTTGTCAGTAAACTCGATTGTGGTGGGCTTGATCTTGGATTGAGGAGTAAGCGTAGATTGGGTTGACCTGACCTGGTCTATGTATATACATAACTGATTAGTTACGTAGATTTCTGGATCTTGTAATTGAACTTAATGGAAAGAGTGTATGATGGTCCTAATCAGACTTAGATAGTGATGATTGATTATATATAGATGAATATGTATTCTTATATGTTGGAACTTGGATATATCGGTGACTTAGAGGATGGATATACTGATGATATAGAGGAGGTTATACTGCTGAGTTGATTGACATCTGATTATACTCATGACCTCATGTACACTTGACTATAGCACTGATTGATTTATTTATTGTTCATTTATATTTGGCATGTTATTTCAACCTTATCCTTTATATTTCTTTCATAGTATGCTCACACATTATATGCACGTGAACCTCCTCCTTTATTTTGCACACTCATTGGGTCGCTTTATGATGACCCTGTATTTGCACGTCTAGATATTGGATGTTTTCTTTTATTGATCAGTGTTCAATGAGACCGGAGATGTTGTGAGATGGAGTCTATCTCTTCTGAATTATCAGTATTTCTGTTCTTTTATTCATGTTGTTTCCTGATCATCTCTATTTCGTATCCAGTTAACTTTTTATTCCTTATTCATTTATTATTATGTGTGGTCATTTCTATGTTATATTGCAGTGTAATCATATTACCATAGTTGATCATATAGCTTGTTCAGGTTATTTTTTGTTTAGCGTGTATACGTGGGGTATTCTCCTCGCGTATATATGTCATCGACTCTCATCCCAACTCCGTTTCTCCATATTTTGAGAAGCGAGGCATTATATATTTCTTGTAAAAACTTGTAAAAAGTATCATATTTCACCTACACTTGCCTCATATCAATTAAATATGTGTAATGTGATAACATCTAGTAGTTTTGTGAGTGAGGTTTTGAATTTTACTTATGTGCTTGCATTCTTCATTATATTGTGATTTGATGTACGAAGTTTTGTTATGTTCCCATTCTAACACAATATAACATGTATGTTTTTATTTCAGGATTTAGACGGTGATGCAAGCCATGAATGGGAGTACGACTTCAGATGAAAAAATTCAAATTATGAGAGGGAGATGAACTACTCTTCTAGAAACTTTATTAAGTAATACTTAAAACTTATAGTAAATTTATAGATGAATGTGTTGTTGGAGGAATATATTTTATGTTGTAATTCTTTAAATTCGGAATTTCCTGTGTTTTGGATTATTAATTTGTGTTACAGTTATTTATTTGATTTACGTGTCTTGTTGTATAATTTTATAATATATATATAATATATATATAATATATATAATATATAGAGAAAAGTTAACTTAGGTGAGAAGATGAGAAGGGAGCACAAGAGCCGTCTGATTAGTTTTTGGGTGGCTGAGATTAGATTTGGAGAAATTAATATTAAAACCAAAAAATTAAATTAATCAACTAAAAAAACTAACTTAACCAACCTAAAAACTAAACTCAATTACCCAAAGTTAATCTGATGGCTCATGTGCTCCTTTCTCATATTCTCACGTAAGCTAGCTTTCTCACTGGATATAGAGAGAGGGAGAGAGGGAGAGAAAGAGAGAGAAATAGTACCTCAGTCGCCAGCTGAGAGACTCTCTCAGCTGACGACAACGTGGCTAAATCTCAGCCATAGAACTTGATGGCAGCGCTACCATAATCTCAGTGTTTCTGTGAGGACTGCTACCCTGGTCGCAATATTTTTGTGAGGACTTTGACCATGGTCACAGTGTTCTATGAGGACTGCTACCATGATCACAATGCTACTTAACTGGGAATATCTAAAATTTTTTAGGATTGCGATCAGGTCATAGTGCCAGCTGAGAGATCCCTCTCAACTTATATACACTTTAAATAATATGGATACCTCACATATAGACTTGTGTCATTCCAAAAGGATTCGCCGAATCCTTTTCACTCAAATACAACCATATGTCATCCAAATACAAGATTCACTCCATTGAGATTGATTTATATTATTTTAAGTATCTATAAATAAAAAATCAAGTATTTCAAATATTTTTTCCCATGCATCAAGTAGGGAGAAAACGAACGACCTAAATAATGAGTTGGTTAGTTTAATGGTGTAGAATATTTGAAATCTAACAAAATTTCATGTGTAAGGGTTTTTAAGTTTTAAGATTATGATGAAATGGTTGGATTGAGAATTTGTATGTTTAAGGATGTAGATTTAGGTAATATGTTATTTTCGGCCGTCCATTTTGCGCCACTTCATAAATGGGTAAAAGTATTAAAAATACATTATTTTTTTATAGATATTTTAAATAATGTAGATCAACTTCAACGGAGTGGATCTTATTTTTGGATGTTGTAGGTTTATATTTGAGTGTAAAGGATTCAGGCCCGAATCCTTCACAAGGATCCTAGTGTGTGTGTGTGTGTGTGGAAAGAGAGGAGAGAGAGAGAGAGACTTGTGTCATTCTAGAAGGATTCGAGGTCGAATCCTTCCCGCTCAAATATAATCCTAGGATATCTGAATGCAAGATCTACTCTTGCAATCCCCCGATCCTTGATGTACGTATCGCAGCATCAATAACTGATATAGCGTACAAAGTTGATTTGACCTGCCTGATAGTCAGTTTGAGCTGATTTTAGTTTCAGATATTATTTTATAATATTTTAAATTTTTTAGAATTTTCGAAAAATTTTCTAGATAATTTGGAAAATCTCCGAAGTCTATGGTCAACCAATACTGATAATCGGCTCAACGATTTTAAGTCATAAATCGAGTTAAGTTTCTGAAATTTGTTTCTATATTCTTATTCAAAATCATTTTTTTTCTACTTTCTAGTATTTTTGGGGATTTTTCTAAATTTATCAAAAATCTGATCAAGCCGGTGTCGCATGTATCATCGGTTGATTTCAGGATTTTTAATTTGTAAACTGGACAGGATTTCTAGAATCTGATTTCATATAACTTCTCAGTGTAATATTCTTTAATTATAAAATTTTTGGGAGCCATTCTAAACTAATCAAATTTTAACCCACTTAAATAATATTAATTAAATAACATTTTAATCCATACTTTCTTTTCTTCTTCTCTAATATCTTATTTTCTTCCCCATTAAAGCCAGAACCTTCCCACCGCCTCTGTCTCTCTCTTCTCCCATAATACATCTCTCTCTATCATTCACTTTCTCTCTTTCATACTCTCTCTACCTCTCAATTCATACTTTCTCCCCTCTCCCCCCTATATACCCTTCCATCATTCTGATGCAGAGGTCCAGTTGGCCACGCCCAGACCGCTGGCCAGGCCACTGGCCTTTTCCTCTCTCTCTCTCTCTCTCTTGCTCTCTCCTCTCCTAAGCTTCCTCCCTCTTCTCTTTCTCTTTCTCCTATTCTTCATTTTTTCTTTCACATCTTCTTCTACATCAACTACTACTTCTCCATGCTCGCCGCCCACCACCGGTCACCTTCAAGTCGTCACAGGCGGCCCACGGCTGAGCCAGCATACCACCACCAAAACCACCACCTCCATCTCCCTCATTCTCTCTCTCTCACTTCTTTCTCCTCACTCTCCCCATCTCTTTCATCTCCCTCTCTTCCCCTGTGCTACCGGCCGGCCAGGGCCTTCGCTGGCTGAACCGAGTCGTCGCCATGGCCGCTGGTGACCGTCGTGGCCGTGCAGGCAGCGCGCTACTACCCTGCCCTCGGTTCCTTCTCATATTCTCTCTTTCTCTCTCTTATTTGGTACAAACCTAATAACCCATAAAACCTGACCCAGACCCTATATCCCAATAACGCATCCACTTAAGTTATGCTTTTGGGTTATTGGATCCAAAACCGACCCATTAGTAACCCAAACCTGCTTCAAAACCAATAAAAGGTAAAAATTAAAGAAACCCCCCTGACTATTTATCATGGATTGCATTTTAGACCTTTTATTGCATATTTAACCATTATTATTGATTTTAATAATCAGGCGATATCTGGAGCATCCGGAGTCCGATTTGAATGATTCTAGAGTCGTTTGATCATAAGAAATAAAACTATATCCGAGATCACTTTGTGAGTGTTTTTTTTATAAATTATATTATTTCATATTGAATGGAACTGATTGTTGTATTTAAAACATGATTATCGGTAAATCACTGTAAATATTATTTAATAAATTGTTTTAATGATAAATCACTGAAATTAGAATATGCGTGATAGCACTTTAAACATGTTCAATAAGATAACAATTATCTGGTTTCTTAACTTCATATAAAATATCGGTGAAATATTCATATATTGAGTAAATATTAGAGTGTGGATAAAGAAGTTTCAAATTAATAAACAAATTGATAAGTACTAACATGGTAATGGATATCTATATATAATTAAGTTGTGATAATGATCATATTAGAATTTGTTATACAAATGTTGAGATATATGCATCTATAATTACGCGCGCGCGCGCACACACACATATAAATATGTTGACACATGTTCATACTACTGGTTACTATGACACTGGCACCGTTACCAAATCACTGATGCACCGGACACTGATCATGCATGTTCGAGTGTATGTTCGTTATATTTATAGACATCCTCATTTTGTATACTTGCATCACCATTATACGTTGCTTTATTACACCGGACACTGTAATTTCATGTACCTGTATTACAGTTATACAGATATTGTTACACTGAACATTATTATTTCATATTCATGTACCACTGATACACAGGCACTCTATTACACTGATACTGTTGCATGGATACTTTGTCTAAGTTATCTCATGTTCTTACATCATTGTTACATAGATTCACATGTATGCATGGGATAATTGTCTTTATATTCCCGTTGCATTGAACACTGTTCATGTTACATGGATTACTGTTACATAGATATTCTGTATTTATGTTATATGACTATATCCTGTAATCCTGATAAGATAGACATGTGAGCTGTTGATATGTGATGTGTTGAACTAAGTGCCACGTGGATCTAAGCCACGGGGGCCACCTCTAGAATCTCACTCCTCTTGTTTTCTGTTTCACGTTATCTTGTTTTATGTTATCAATAGAGCTCATATCTTGTTATCGTGTTGCATATACTATGCACTGTTCTTGTTCATGATATATTGTGTATTTTAAATATAATAAAAATAATATGGGGTTGGGGAGACTTGATGGTTGACTATTATCGGTAGATGTATTGGATCCACATTTATCCCACTGCAGTGGATGGTAGTACTGGCTACTGATTGTATATAACTCCATGAGCTGTCGTTTCCTGTTTCCTGCTCTCCTCTTAGCGGAGGGCTCTGATCTCAGCAACTAGGGGACTATTTAAGGCCATGATCACAGGTAAGCACGGGATACACCCAGTCGTTTAGAGCTCCTTGACCATTGGGTTTTCAATTAATATAATAAAATAGTATAAACTATAGTGACATCGGGAACACTTGTCATTTAGTCACTCTCTCATTCCAATAATGGTACCCATATGCCATGTTCGGATGAGTTTGGCTGGAGTGCGGGCTACGGTATGAATTGTCAGTGGTATGGAACACTGGAAAAGAATGATTAAAATACCAGGCAGTACTGATTGCTATTATTGTATAAATAACATGATTTGCCCGATACATGTATATTACTGTTCAGTTGTACTTATTACTATTTCTGATATTTTATTCACTATCATGTCACTTATATACCTTGTTATACTTCATGTAATGACACACTATTCATGTATACATATACTCTGCATTTCATGTATTCTGCTTTATGTATTTCTTGTAGACACTGTTACTATATAATCACAACACTGTAGTAAGGTTATTATGCATACTTCATATCTACATGTTCATATTCATCATGACACCATTATGCTACTGTTATTATTAGATTAAATAAAAAAATATAAAGTAATTAAAACTGCTACATGTTACTTATATACACTGATGTAATTAGGAACACTTAATACTATATTATATTACGCATATTGAGAATAATATATAAATAGTATAATACTATTAACTGTAGTAATATAATCCTCCAAAAAGACTTACCAATTATTTTTGGTAGCATAGCTCGGACATATAACTGATAGTAATGGTATAAAATTGGATACTATTGTGATAATGACACTGCTATAACATGTTAGGTATTAATGATGTTAAAATATGACACTAGTATATTTCTCCCTATTATTATTATCATTATATTGTATTACTGGTATTTAAATATATATTATATATTATTGTCCTGATTGTATTACTATAGTATATATTACTGCTTTCTTCTTCTCACCACTTACTACGTCGCTTTCTGATGACTCTGAGTTTGCATGTCCAGGTTAAAGATCCAAGATATCGTAGTACTTGACACTTCACGAGATATTATCTTGAAATCGCTACCTTTTCGATTCATAGATATCTTTATTATTTGTTTCTATTTCCTTATTTATTCCTATTTTCATATATATGATGGTCACTGATTCTTTTGTAGGTATTCTTGCACTTATTTAATACTGAAATTAATATGTATATTGTATTTATTCCCTATTCTAAGGCTTAGCGTACATACATGGCGGCATTTTCACTCTGCGTGTGTACGTCGTCTAGCGTCTCCGTATCCGCGGGATCAGGACATGACACAGTGGTATTAGATCTAGGTTTTACTCCTAATGTGGGTAACCACCTAGATCAATACTCGGGCTCTTACCAACAGTACAACCAGATTCAGATTAGAACTAAACTATAACTGGATTCGGGGATTCCAACAACGAGTATAAGAATATCATTTCGTTGAAAATCTATTCCATGACTCTTTTTATAGCCTAAATTATAGTTGTTAATCAGAATATTCCAATTTTTTTCTCGCTTTCTCTTCATTCTATTGATTCCAATCCTCTATCTTTGACTCACGATATTAGTTCTCCACCCCGAGTTCATTATCAATATCAGAGTGGCACAGCGAAAGTATAATAAGCCCATACCATTCATGCTCCAGAACTGTAAATATTGTTCTCCCACCTAAACTAAAATTTGAGGATGAAATTTTTTGTAAGGTGGGGAGAAGTGTAATCCCCTGATCCTTGAGCTACGTATCACAATATCAATAATAAATACGACGTACAAAATTGATTTCACCTTACTGATAGTCATTTTGAGCCAATTTCAGTTTCAGATATTATTTTTTAATATTTTAAATTTTTCAGAATTATTCTGGAAAATATCTGAAGTCTGTGGTCGACCGATACCGATAATCGGCTCTATGATTTTTAAGTCACAAATAGAGTTGAGTTTTTAAAATCTACTTTCATATTGTTATTCAAAATCATATTTTCTACTTTTCAGTATTTTTGGAGATTTTTTTGAATTTATCAAAAATCTGGTCAAACTGGTGTCGCCCATATCATCGGTTGATTTCAGGATTTTTACTTTGCAAATCGGACAAGATTTTTAAAATTTGATTTCATATTACTTTTCAGTGTAGTAGTCTCTATTTTACAGAATTTTGGAAAACCTTTCTGAATAGTTAAATTTTAACCCACTTAAATAAAATTAATTAAATAATATTTTAATCCATACTTTCTTTTTTTCTTCTCTAATCTCTTATTTTCTTCCCCATTAAGCCAGAACCTTCCCACCACCTCAACCCGCCACCTCTGTCTCTCTCTCTCTCTCTTCCCCCATAAAACATCTCTCTTTATCATTCACTTTCTCTCTTCAATTCATACTCTCTCCACCTCTGAATTCATACTCTCTCTCTCTCTCTCTCTCTCTCTCTCGATATACCCATCCTCATTCTATGCCTTAGAAGAGGCCCAGCTGGCCCCGGCCAAGCCACTGGCCTTTTCCCCTCTCTTGCTCTCTCCTTTCCTACGCTCTCTCCATCTTCCCCCCTCTCTTTCTCATATTCTTCTTCTATTTTTCTTCCACTTCTTCTTCATCAATAACTACTCCTCCATGCTCGTTGCCCACTGCCGGCCTGACCCACTTACGGTCACCTACAAGTCACACCGGTGGCCCATGGCCGAGCCACCATACCACCATCAAAACCACCACCTCCATCTCCCTCCTCTCTCTTTCTCACTTCCTTCTCCTCACTCTCCCTATCTCTTTCGTCTCCCTTTCTTCCCCTGTGAGCTGTCGGTCGGCCAGGGCTGTCGCTGTCTGGGGCTGTCGTCGTGGCTGCCGTGGCCGCGCAGCCATTCTCAGGGCAGCGCGCTACTTCCTTGCTCCTCTGTTCCTTCTCATTTTCTCTCTCTTTCTCTCTTTTATTGGGTACGAACCCAATAACCCACAAAACCTGACCCAAACCCTATAACCCAATAACCCATTCACTTAAGTTATGCGTTTAGATTATTGGATCCAAGCCTGACCCATTAGCAACCCAAACCCGTTTCAAAACCAATAAAAGGTAAAATTTCAGAAAACCCCCCGACTATTTATCATGGATTGCATTTTAGACCTTTTATTGCATATTTGACCCATTATTATTTATTTTAGTATTTGGAGGATATCTGGAGCATCCGGAGTCCGATTTGGATGATTCTAGAGTTGTTGTGATCGTAAGAAAGAGAGCTATACTCCCGTGGCCACTCTGTGAGTGTTTTATCTTTTACAAATTATATAATTTAATATTGAATTGAACTGATTGCTGTATATAAAACATAAATCACTGTAAATATTATTTAATAAATTGTTATTAATGGTAAATTACTGAAATTAGAATATGTTTAATAGCACTTTAAACATGTTCAATAAGATAGTAATTATCCGGTTTCTTGACTTCATATAAAATATAGGTGAAATATTCATATATTGAGTAAATATTACTTTGTGAATAAAGAAGTTTCAGATTAATAAATAATTGACAAGTACTAACATGGTAATGGATATTTATATATAATTAATTTTTGATAATTATCATATTAATAATATTGAAATTGTTATACAAATGCTGATATATATATATATATATATATATATATATATATATATATATATATATATATATATATATATATATATATATATATGAGAAAAATGTATATCAGCCCGCGGGCTGAGAGTACTCTCTCAGCCTGCGGTGACGTGGCTCGATTTGTCACCTCACTGACTTGCGGTCTGCTTTTAGGTAGAAGTTAAATTACCAAATACCCCTTATGATAACTTTTCCTTATTGTTTATTATTATTTTTCCCCCCTTTATTTTGCCGCTCTTTATAGAATATAAATTACTTTTCGCCTTATTTCTTTACCTCTTTTTGAAAGATGTAGTTTCTCCTTTTCAGCCTGAGATAAATTTTTTTTTGAAAATATAAAATCTTTTCAGATCATTATTTTCAGCCTGCGATAAAATTCTACTTTATAGTTTAATTTTTTTTGTATATAATGTAGTCAGAGTCTTGGTCGCATTGTACATTTAAACTGCGACCTTAGTCAAAGTCTTTCATCGCAGTGTACATGGTGAAATGCGACCAAGGTCGCAGTGTTGTTATTGATAAAGATGGCCGGCAACTGCAACCTAGGGTTGCATTACATGGACTGCGACTTTGGTCGCAGTACGTTAAGTAATTATTTTTTTGAATATAATGTAGTCAGAGTCTTTGCTCGCATTGTACATTTAAACTGCGACCTTAGCCAAAGTCTTTTTGTCGCAGTGTACATGATTAAATGCGACCAAGGTCGCAGTGTTGTTATTGATAAAGATGGCCAGCAACTGCAATCTAGGGTTGCATTACGTGGACTGCGACTTTGGTCTACGCGCCATTCGTTATTTCCCGAAGCGGTTTGTCTACGTGTCGGTTCTTCATTGGGTTTAGGCGTTAATGTCTTTTATTTTCAAACCGGCGCTGGCGGTTGGAGATCATTAATGCCGACGATTCTGATTAATGAACCATTAATTATGGTTATTATGGGCTGCCTATAAATAGGGCTCACGCTCTCCCTTTAACAGTCCATAATTAGACTGTTTTCTTTCGAGAGCAATTGCTCTGAGAATTTCCGTCTTCTTCAGAGTCTCTAACAGGGGCCTGCCTCCATGGATGAAGATGACCCTATTGACGAACTTGATCGATGTTCGTCCACAAGGGAAGAAGTCATAGACCTCATCGTCCACAAGGGAAGAAGTCATGATCCTCGTCGTTCACAAGGGAAGAAGTCATGATCCCTGACGAGGACTTAATCCTCACCGAGATCTGTTCTCACTTGACGCACCAGTCAAGCTTGCTGGTGACGGATGGTCAGAGTGGGTATGGCGGCGGGGGATGTGGTGGATATAGTGGTGGGTAGCATTCCCTGTGAGGTCTCAAAACCTCCTCTCTTACCCCAGAAGTGACATCGAGGAAACTCCATGCTCACTGGATAACCTTCTGGTGAAGAGATGTTCATAAACGAAAGTTTCTGCTGCCACCAGACCTCCAGGAGAAGATTGCTCTTAGTAGTCAACAAGGGCTCTTCTTGGCTCTTCTGATGTTTTATCTTATTGGATACTTTGATGTTTAGTGTTCTTTGTAACACTCAATCTTATTGATTCTGCTGCCACCAGACCTCAAGAAGAAGATTTCTCTTAGTCAACAAGGGATTTTTTGATGTTTAATCTTCTTGGCTACTTTGATGTTTAGTCTTCTTTGTAACACTCAATCTTATTGATTCTGCTGCCACCAGAGCTCAAGAAGAAGATTGCTCTTAGTCAACAAGGGATTTTTTTGATGTTTTAGTCTTCTTTTGTACTGCTGTATTTGTAACACTTCAATCTTATTGTATAAGAGATCGTTTTGTATCATTTGCACATTCCTGGAGATAAATGCCTGGACATAAATAAAAAGCATATTTGTTTTTTTAATAAAATACGAACTTTTTCGCAGCCATGCATTGCAAACAAAACAACTATGACCATAGATGACACTGCGACCAAGGTCGCATAAGATACATTGCAAACAGTAACTACTGTGACCAGTGTCGACACTGCGACCAAAGACTGCGACTAAGCAACTGTTGGGGTAACGTGTCACACCGTCGCAGTGTTGTTGTTGATTAAGACTAAAAACGAGCAATAGCGACCAAGATTGGAGATTATTTTTTTAAGACTGCGGCCATCAACTGCGACCAAAGTCGCAGTAAAGACCACCAACTGCGACCAAGGTCGCAGTGATGTTGTTGATTAAGAGTAAAGACCAGCAACTTCGACCAAGGTCGGTGTGTATTTTATTAAGACTAAACACCAACAACTGCGATCAAGGTCGCATTTTTTTTTATTAATACTACGGTCAGAAACTGCGACCAAGGTAGCAGTGTTGTTGTTGATTAAGAGTAAAGTACAGAAACTGCGACCAAGGTCGCAGTGTATTTATTAAGTCTGCGTCCAGCAACTGCAACCAATGTCGCAACCTTTCATTTTAAAAATTTATAAGGTGAAGTAATATAATTATTAACTGCGACCAATGAAAAGTTGTCTGTTGTTTGATGCGACTTGGACTCACTCCGTGAGACGCGACCTGTCATAAAGATTTTATGAGATCTTTTTAACGTCAAGTCTACGTTGATGAACCCGCACCATTCGCTGTTTCCCGAAGCTGTTATTATGGGCTGCCCATAAATAGGGCTCACCCTCTCCCTTTAACAGCCCATAATTAGACTGTGTTCATTTGAGAGCAATTGCTCTGAGAATTTCAGCCTTCTTCAGAGTCTCTAACAGGGGCCTGCCTCCATGGATGAAGATGACCCTATGCACGAAGAAGACCCAGAGTTTGATTGTCCTTTTTCAAGTTCGCTGGGCCTTTGGGAGAATATTTTGGCCGGTGAACTTGATCGATATTCGTCCACAAGGGAAGAAGTCATGGTCCTCGACGTCCACAGTTTTTTAATACACGGGGACGTCAATAACACCACTGCTCTTATTCAACAAGGGCTCTTTTGATGTTTAGTCTTCTTGGTTGTTTTGATGTTTAGTCTTCTTTGTACTGCTATATTGTAACACTCAATCTTATTGTATAAGAGAACGTTTTGTATCATTTTCACATGCCTGGAGATAAATGCGTGGACATAAATAAAAAGACCTCAATAACAACACTGCTCTTAGTCAACAATGGTTCTTTTTGATGTTTAGTTTTCTTTCTACTGCTATATTGTAACACTCAATCTTATTGTATAAGAGATCGTTTTTGTATCATTTTTCACATGCCTGGAGATAAATTCGTGAAAATAAATAAAAAGCATATTTGTTTTTTAATAAACTACGACCTTTGGTCGCAGTCATGCATTGCAAACAAAACAACTTGGACCAGAGACCACACTGCGACCAAGGTCACATAAGACTACAGTGCAAACAGAAACAACTGCGACCAGGGTCGACATTGCGACCAAAAAACCGTGACCAAGGTTGCAGATTTTTTTTTTTAAGACTGCGGCCATCAACTGCGACCAAAGTCGCAGTGTTGTTGTTGATTATTTATAAATACCACCAACTGCGACCAAGGTCGCAGTTATGTTGTTGATTAATACTACGGTCATTTTTGTGTTTTGGTTCATCAATGAACTCCCAGAAAGGGTCGTCTGTATCAATCTCAGATTCTGACCCGTAGCGAGACATTGTTTCAGAACTAAACATAAAATCATCATTTGATGATTGGTTTCTTTCCGGTGAAGACGGTGGTGATGGTGAAGACATTGTTTGAATGTATTGGCTTCTTTCCGGTGAAGACGGTGGTGATGGTGAAGACATTTTTTAAACTTATTTTCAGAACAGTTAAGAGTAACTAGTTTGAGCAAAAATAACTTAGTATGTTTTTAATCCTTTGCTCATGACCCTTTATATACTTTTAATCCCGGAATTCCAAAAGGTTTAAGCTCTTTGACCACGTGAATATCTCTCAAATATATTTTCTATCTTTTCCCAAAAATTGTATACTTCCTAGGTGACTGTTCAGTTATCCAAAACAGTTTAAAAGTTAATACACTATAACTTTAAATTACTTTGAACTCCAAAACAGTAATTATTGCGACCAAAGTCGCATTGGGAACTGATAAATGATTAACTGCGACCATAAATTGCATCCGTAGTAGGATCGGTGGGGGAACTACGGATGATTGAGTAAAAATATAGTTTTTAGGTATGAGATAATATACTAGTAACAAGCATTATATAAAGGTGAATATTTTTTTTACTTTTGAATGCTAGAAGTCGCAGTCGTCATTTAAAAGGGGTATTTTTGTCATTTTGATTCACGATTGTTTAGGCGGGATTTTTTGATTTTTTGTGGCGCCCACACTCTGCGACCGATGTGTGACCTATATTCAGCCACGTCCCGCAGGCTGAGAAACTCTCTCAGCCCGCAGGCTGAGGTACAGATAGCCCTATATATATATATATATATATATATATATATATATATATATATATATATATATATATATATATATATATATATATATATATATATATATATATGGGGTTACTGTACCTCAGCCGGCAGGCTGAGAGGGTTTCTCAGCCGGCGGGACGTGGCTGAATATATGCCACATATCGGCCGCAGAGTGTAGGCGCCAAAAAAATCAAAAAAGATCCCGCCTAAACATTCGTGAAACAAATTGACAAAAATACCCCTTTTTAATTCTAAACTGGAATAACTTTCAATTTTATATGACAACTGCGACACAGTCGCAGTCACTAGTCGCTATAACGTCTGCGACCCTAGTCGCATTCTATCGTACAGCAATGCGACCTCCTTCAGTACTGCGACCAAAGTCGCAATCTTCTTTCGCATGCCTTCTGTATTAAATGAAAGTAATTAATATTCTTTCTACCATGATACAACAACAATCTAGAAAAAAGAGATGCAATAATGTTAATATCGATAAAGGAACGCATTCTATCGTACAGCAATGCGACCTCCTTCAGTACTGCGACCAAAGTCGCAATCTTCTTTCGCATGCCTTATGTATTAAATGAAAGTAATTAATATTCTTTCTACCATGATATAACAACAGTCTAGAAAAAAGGAAAGATGTGCACCACACGTAATCTAAAGATATAGGCAAACAATTCTATAAAAAGTTAATTTCTACTTCAAGCATTAAACCTCTGGCAAAAAGAAACTCTTCGGATTCTCCCGCAATAAATCTTCAATTAAATATTTAATTTTTTTTACCACTTCCTACCATACTCAACCCTCACCTGTAACAATTATTATTACTATTCATGTTCTTCCACAATATTGACCTTTATATAATGCTTGTAACTAATATATTATCTCATACCTGAAAACTATATTTTTGCTTTTCCTTTTCAATTTGATTTCAAAAAACTTTCACAAAACAATTCATTCTTGAATCATGTCTTCCCCATCTTCTTCCTCTGAACACTTAGATTTCAACTTCAATCGTTCCCCCACCGGTCCTTTTTCTTCAGGAGATTCTAGTGAATCTGATACCAGTCTGGACTTCACTCCTTTTGACTATCTCACTACATCAAATAATGTATTAACTGATCCTCCTATTCATGAGGATAATGAAGATTTTATGTGGGTTAGTGAGGAAGACATTATTCCTCTGCCACTTGACGGAGACATGCTTGATGAAAGCATGTCCTCTGATGCTGTAGGCTCGCTTTCTGGCAACGGGTCAGACGAAGAACTTGATAGAGACGATCCATTCTGGGAGTTTATCGGTGAAACAAAAAAATCTCAAAAACAGGAAGATGATGAGGAAATAAGTGATGAACAAGAAGAGCAGAAGAATGAAGACGACGAATCTGCTTATGATGGTGATAATGACGAGGATTAAAATTTTATTTTGTCTTCTTTTAAAAGCTTTTAATTCTGTTTTTTTGTAAGGTCTCTTTCTCACTGGATTAACTTATAAGCTCTTTTAATTACATATGAAACTGCGACTGCTATTCTTAAACACTGCGACCATAGTCGCAGTGCTAGGTCTCTTTCTCACTAGATTAACTTATAAGCTCTTTTAATTACATATCAAACTGCGACTGCTGTTCTTAAACACTGCGACCATAGTCGCAGTGCTATTACGCATGCAATAAGTAAAAATAATTCATACTTTATGAGCAAAACATATAAAAACATACGTAAATTGCGACTATAGAATCAGTACTTATTCACCGTTATTACATTTAACTTAGCAAAAAAAAATTCATCAAGAAAAAATGCAGTCGAGTGTACTGCGACCATAGTCGCAGTTCAGAATCGCATACTATATGTAAAAACCAATTTAATAGTTCATAGGAGGATCAGACAACAGTCAGAAATGAAGAACAAAATATATAAAATAAATACGTAAACTGCGATTATACTATCGCTCTCGTTAAGTACTGCGACCATAGTCGTAGTCCAGGATCGCATACTATATGTAAAAAACAATTTAATAGTTCATAGGAAGAACAGACAACAGTCAGAAATGAAGAAAAAAATATATAAAATATAAAATATAATAAACTATACATATCCACTGTCTTTCACCGACATAGTAGCTTTTCATAAGGGGTATCTAGTAATTTAACTTCTTCCTATAAGCGGGCCGCAAGTTAGTGGCGCTTCAATCTTGAGCCACGTCACCGCAGGCTGACAGAGTTCTCTCAGCTGCAGGCTGATATATATTTCTCTCTCTCTCTCTCTCTCTCTCTCTATATATATATATATATATATATGTATATATATATATATATATATATATATATATATATATATATATATATATATATATATATATGTATATGTATATATGTATATGTATATATGTGTATATATATATATATATATATATATATATATATATATATATATATATATATATATGTATGTATATGTATATGTATATATATATGTATATGTATATGTATGTATGTATGTGTTGACACATGTTCATACTACAGGTATTACCATAGCACTGGCACTATTACCAAATTACTAATACACGGGACATTGATCATGCATGTTCGAGTGTATGTTCGTTATAGTTATACACATCCTCATTTCATATACTTGTATCACCGTTATATAATGCTCATTACACCGAACACTGTCATTTCATGTAGTTGTATCACAGTTACACAGATATTGTTACACTGGATATTATTATTTCATATTCATGTACCACTGATACACAGGCACGCTATTACATTGATATTGTTGCATGGATACTTTGTCTACATTTATCTCATGTTCTTACATCACTGTTACATAGATTCACATGCATGCATGCGATAATTGCCTTTGTATTCTCATTGCATTGAACATTGTTCATGTTACATAGATTACTGTTACATGGATATTTCTGTATACCTGTTATATAACTGTATCCAGTAATTCTAATATGATACTTTTGTTACTAGACATGTGAGCCGTTGATATGTAATGTGTGGAACTGAGTGTCACATGGATTTAAGCCATGGGGCCACCTCTTGAATCTCACACCTCTTATTCATGTTTCTCATTATCTTGTTCATGTTATCAACAGAGCTCATGTCCTGTTATCATGTTACATGTACGATGCACTGTTCTTGTTCGTGATATACTGTGTATTTTAAATATAATAAAAATAATATGGGGTTGGGAAAGACTTGATGGTTGAATAGATCTTATCGGGTGGATGTATTGGATCCACATTTATTCCACTGCAGGGGATGGTAGTGCTGCCTACCAATTGTATATAGCTCCATGAGCTTTCATTTCCCGTTTCCTGCTCCCCTCTTAGCGGAGGCCCTGGTCTCAGCAATCAGGGGACTGTTTAAGGTCGTGATTCCGGGTATGCACGGGATACACCTACCCGATTAGAACTCCTTGACCATTGGGTTTCCAATTAACATATTAGAATAATATAAACAATAATGACATCGAAAACGTTTGTCATTTGGTCGCACTCTAGTTTGAATAATGGTACTCGTATGCTATGTTCGGATGGGTTCGGTTAGAGTGCGGGCTCCGGTATGAACTGCTAGTAGTATGGGACACTGAAAAAGATTGATTAAAATATCAAGCGGTACTGATTATTATTATTGTATAAATAACATGATTTGCCCGATACATATATATTATTGTTCAATTATACTTGTTACTATTCCTGATATTTTATCCATTATCATGTCATCTGTATACCTCACTACACTTCCTAATATTTGTTACACTTCATGTGGTGATACACTATTCATGTATCGTATACTCTGCATTTCATGTATTCTGCTTTATTTATTCCCTATAGGCACTGTTACTGTATAATCACAACACTGTAGTAAGGTTCTTATGCATACTTCATATCTACATGTTCATATTTATCATGACACCATTATGCTACTGTTATTATTAGATTAAGTAAAAAATATAAAGTAATTAAAACTGCTACATGTTACTTATACACACTGATGTAATTAGGAACACTTAATACTGTATTATATTACGCATATTGAGAATAATATATAAATGGTATAACACTATTAACTGTAGTGATATAATCCCCCAAAAAGACTTACTTATTATTTTTGGTAGCACAGCCTGGACATATAACTGATAATAATGGTATAAAATTGGATACTATTGTGATAATGACACTGTTATAACATGTTAGGTATTAATAATGTTAAAATATGACACTTGTGTATTTCTCCCGATTGTTATTATCATTATATTGTATTACTGGTATTTAAATATATATTATATATTATTGTCGTGATTGTATTACTATAGTATATATTACTGCTTCCCTCATTTCACCACTCACTACGTCGTTTTCTGACGATCCTGGGTTTACGTGTCCAGGTTAAAGATCCAAGATATCGTAGTACTTGACACTTCACGAGATATTATTTTGAAACCGCTACCTTTTCGATTCATAGATATCTTTATTATTTGTTTCTATTTTCTTATTTATTCATATTTTCATATATATTATGGTCACTGATTCTTTTGTAGATATTCTTGCACTTATTTAATACTAAAATTAATATGTATATTGTATTTATTCTCTGTACTGAGGCTTAGCGTAAATATGTGGCGGCATTTTCACTCTGCGTATGTACGTCGTCATAGCGTCTCCGTATCCGTGGAGTCGGGACGTCACAACTCCATTAAAGTTAATCACATGTATCAAGTAACTAAAAATCAAAAATCATGCATTTTGAATACTTTTTACTTATCCATAAAGTAGGTGCAGAATGGACGACCAAAAATGGTATATTGCTTTGATCTATGTCTTTAGGCATACAAATTCTCGATCTGACCATTTCATCATGATCTAAACACTTAAAAATGTTCATAAACCAATTTTTGTTAGATTTCAAATATTCTGCACTGTTAATCTAACCAATTCATTTTTTCAACTGCCTATTTTATGCATACTTGATGGATAGGAAAAAAATATTCAAAATATATGAATTTTTAATTTTTATTTACTTAAAATAATGTACATCAACTTCAAAGGAGTGGATCTTGCATTCAGATGTCGTAAGGTTGTATTTGAGTGAGAAAGACTCTGCGTTGAATCCTTCAGAATGACACAATTCTATCTCCATGTAGCGATATTATATCACTGCAGGCACGTAGTAAAAACAAAAAATAGAATATATAGATTTGGTATATATACATTTCCTACAAAATTGCCGCGGGGAACGCAAATGCCAAACCCCAATGGGCGTTACCCATGGGTTTTCTGTGGGGAATGCTTTTTATTTATTTTTTAATAGAAATACATTCCCCATTGAAAAAATCGTGGAAAATGCTATATTTATAAACTTTGAGGAAAAACAATAACCATGAAAAGTCTGTGTGTAATGATTTATTTATTTATTTTATTTTTATTTTTTTATAGAAACACATTCCCATCAAAAAATCGTGGCGAATGCTAAATGTATAAAAAATAATTAAAAAAATACCCACAGAAGGTAATGTTATGTGGCTGATATTCTTTCCCCACCAGAAAAAAAACAATTTCCACATGAGTTACCCATGGATTTAATGCATTATCCACGATACCCTATATGCACAGGTTATTATCCACGGATTTGACCAAAAAAAAAAAAAACATGAGTATTGTTCATTACACAAACTCTCTTTAATTGCTAAACAAGCTGTCATTTAATTATTCAAACTTGGAAATATTATCAGTCTCACAATAATTAGCTCATATGCAACAATATGCAAGCAATAAGAGCCCTTTCATAATCACATAAATCACGTAATGCAATTGTTTCACAAAATTATTCTCAATGATATCACTGCATTTTGAAATTACACTTGCTGTATTTATTATATTTCGCCATCCCATAATTCTTCCAGTGTCTTGAAAGGACCATTTGGAGAGAGGAAGCCTTCACCCGAACATCCTCTCCCTTGTGGAATTTGGCTAATTTTATCCAGCTCTTCCTTGCTTAATTCCCAGTCGAAAATATTCGTATTCGCAGTCATTCTTTCTTTGTTGAAACTTTTGACTACGAATGTTGCTCCTTGCTGATATATCCACCTTAAAGACACCTGCAATAGTGCAGCCGAAATGTTCAAGGAATGCAAAGAAAATACGGTACATAGATGATATATTGGGCGTATATCATTATTCTGGGAAAACTCAAATATATGAATAAAGCAGGATAAATTCTCAACACAGGATAGAAAACAAATAAGGAGCTCCATTAGCAAAGTCTAATAACTGTTGAACATATTAGTACAATTTTGTTAAGAGATAAATTCTACATACTTAATTAGAAGTATAGAACATATAGAACCGAGATGAAGTTTGTCATTTCCTATGTATAACAAAATGGAAACCAAATTCTACCAACTCCCTTGTTTAATCATGACCAAGTTCCATGCATCAGCGCCTATGTAGCACGAACACTTCTATCATGGAGCTGTGTCGTCTCCGAAACGTGCGACGGACACACATGTCGTGTGTATTTTTAAGAATTTATCACGTGTTCACGTGTTGTGTCCATTTTCATGTTGTTGTGTCCGTGCAACATAGAGATTCAGCGCCATCTATGATTACTCTTATCTTATCAACTATATTTCGTTCGAAACAGCTTCAAGTATTTTAATACTTATATAAATACTGCATTAAATCCAAATTGTTCTGAAACTTTATTATTTTGGTTAATGTTATTTATATATACAACAACAACAACAACAACTAAACCATTTGTCCCAAGTATTTGGGGTAGGCTGCATGAACCAAAAAAAGAATTACGCCGGATCGGGCACATGGATCAGCTTTCTCCACTCATTCCTATCGATCAATATGCCTTCACTAAGACCTTTAGGCTCTATATCTTGTCGTATTACCTCCATCCATGTTTTCTTCGGTCTCCCCTGCGCTCTTTTAACTTGCCCTAAATTGATACGCTCTACTCATCGGACTGGTGTATCTGTAGGTCTACGTCACACATGATCAAATCATCGTAGGCGGTTTTCTGTCATCTTCTCTTTTATAGAGGCTACACCTATCTTAATATGAATATCCTCATTTCTCATCTTATCTCTCCGCGTGTTACCACACATCCAACGAAGCATGCGCATCTCTGCTACACTCATCTTCTGGGCATGATATCTCTTTATAGTCCAACATTCTGTGCCATATAACAAAGCTGGCCTAATAGCAGTCCGATAAAACTTTCCCTTCAGTCATAACGGAATGTTACAATCACATAAAACTCCTGTTGCGCTCTTCCATTTCAACCAGCCGGCTTGGATCCTATAGTTGACATCACTATCGATGTCCCCATCCTTTTAGATAATAGAACCCAAGTACTTAAAATGACTGCTCATCGATATTTTTATCCATCTAGTCTCACAATACTATAATATCGGATTCTTTATTTATTGAATTTACACTCCATATACTCTGTTTTGGCCACACTTAATCTAAAACCTCGAGATTCTAGAATTTACCTCTATAACTCCAATTTGACATTTACCCCAGCTCTCATCTCATCGACTAAGACAATATCATCAGCAAATAGCATGCACCACGGTATCTCATATTGAATAGCTCTAGTAAGCTCATCCATCACTATGGCAAATAAGAATGGACTCAATGCAGATCCTTGATTCAATCCAATTGTAATAGAAAAATCGCTTATTATGCCTCCACAAGTTCTGACATTTACCACTACTCCATCGTACATATCCTTGATTATGTCAATATATTTGATGGGGACTCCATTTTTCATCAATGTCCACCATAATACCTCTCTTGGAACCTTATCATAAGCTTTTTCATATCAATAAAAATCATATGCAAATTTCTCTTCCTCTCTCGGAATCGCTCTATAAGTTGAAAAAGCAAATAAATAGCCTCTGTCGTCGATCGCCTCGACATGAACCCAAACTGGTTCTCTGATATTGTAACATTCTGCCTTAACTTGTGTTCAATTACCCTTTCCCAAAGCTTCATGGTGTGACACACGAGTTTTATTTCACGATAGTTTGAACAACTCTGGATATCACCCTTGTTCTTACAGAGAGGTACTAAGGTGCTCTTCCTCCACTCATTTGGCATCTTTTTAGTTAGACAGATCTTGTTAAAGAGGTTTGTCAGCCATCTCACGCCCACCTCTACTAAGCATCGCCATACCTCAATAAGAATTCCATCCAGGCCAACAGCTTTCCTTGACTTCATCCTCTTCAAGGCCTCTTTAACTTCAGATTCGCTAATTCTGCGCATATAATTATGGTTCATATCCTGACACTGAATGGTAAGGTCATCCAAGTCTTGAGTAGAACTATCATTGAACAATTTGTCAAAATACTCTCTCCATTTTTCTTTGATTTCTTCATCTCAAATTAAAACCTTCTGATCCTCATCTTTGACACACCTCATAGTACATAAGTCTATAGTCTTTCTCTCCCTTATTCGAGCAATCTTTATATATCCTTTTCAATCTCTTTGGTGTTCAACTTCTCATACATTTCTTTGTACACTTTAACTCTTGCATTCTGAACAGCTTTCTTAGCCTCCTTCTTGGATAGCTTATACCTCTCAAAACTCACTCCATTACAATTTTTCTTCAATCTCTATAAGAGTCTCGTTTGATCTTAATGGCAGCTTTTACCTCTTCATTCCACCATGATGTGTCCTTACATGGTGGAGCATCACCCCGTGACTCACCAAGTACATCTTTAGCTACTCTTTTAATGCAGCTAGCAAAAATGTTATTTATACATGCAGTGGGTAATTCTTAAAGAATCAGTCCACGCACCAAATAGAGAAGTGGATGTAGCCAAATCACAAAAAAGTCAATCGCAAACACAATGAAAATACGTGAAAAACCCGAAAGGGAAAAAATCACTAAGAGAGAGAAGTTCCACTATATCAATGGCGATTAAAATAGAGGAATATGGTTCCTTTCTCGTTGGAAGGGATCCCCTATTTATACAAGTCATGTCAAATAAATAAGGCTAGGGAGTCACGCTCAGTTTGAATACCTTAATTTCGTATCTTGATGATAGTTGAGTCAAACACCCTGGTTTGAATCGATATAAGAGAGAGTTCATCTTTATCTTATAGTTCGCGCTCGGCTGTAGATAAGGATAAACTGCTCCCAAGAGGTAACTACCTCGTTTGAATTAGAATTGGGCTTAGAAATAGAGATCGCTGTAACCGGATCTGATTCTTCTGTTAATCACCCGACCCGTTCGAAATTCGAAATGGGTGAAGATAGCAAGTTAAATGTTCTGAAAGTAGCCACGCGTCGCACATCTGTCAGAGATTGGATATACATGTGTCACGATCTTGGGCGGGTTAGAAAGTGATCACTACAGATGCCCGCTCTACTCTATTTTCTTCGGAAGAGGTCGAGAACTCTCCCTCAGGAGATTTTAGGTACTCAGAATCTCCGATGTAGAGAGGAAAGCAGAATGAAATGAGAACTTTCTGGGCATGCACTCAAGGTGCCTGTTGTCGCTTTAGATTTTATCTTGTAGTAGCGTGTGGCCATACAGTCTGACAAAACTTTAAACGTGTGTCACGTCCGGTGCAGCGTCGATTATATTACCGCCTCTTGTGTGATGCTGCGCTCAAGGTTGGTACCGCGTATCTGAAGTGGCAGTGTTAATAAAGTAACAGTCTCTTATGAATGTGGGTGATTTTCGAGGAAGGGGTGGCGTATCTGGAGCGACGGTTCGAGTCCCTTCTCCTATGACACGTGTAGGGTCCCAAATGGAGCGATGTTTCGTCTTTCTTTGGGATTAGGAGCCTGGGTGATTGACTCTTGGGCTTCTTCCCCCTATATATAGGGTGAGACTCTTCAGAAGAGATCTGAATTGCTTCCCGAAAGTTCTTTGCTGTTTAAATCCTTGTTATGTTTTGCAAGCAGTGATCTCCTTCGTTCTTCATTCAGTAGAGGAAGAAGATGGAATGGGTAGTGATGCCTACTGCACTCCTAATGCTCGGAAGTCTGTTTGTCAAGGAGTTTCAGTTCTTATGATGGCTTGTAAAGAAGTTTCAGTTCTTGCGATGAGGCCCAGCTGTGCGGATGGACAGGGAATGACCTATTTTCTGCTTGGTCTGCACGTCTGGCATTTGGTCAGAGCAGACTGGGGAGAAGTTTGGGTTTAACCCCCCTTCTTTTCTTGCAGCGAGCATATAACAGAGAGCATAAGGGTATTCGACGCCAGCTCTGATATCAGGGGCCGATCGCCTGTGCTCTTATGGGGGTGCCGCCTCCTTGTCCGTCTCCGCTCTGGACTTACGGTCTTGCCATAGGTATCCTCCTTCGTCTTGCACGTTTCGGTCTGCAATTTGATCGCAGTTCTCCTTACTGGTGGTCTTTCTGAGAGTTCTCAGTATCGTCGTTCGTCTGGCCCTAGTGGATTGTTTGCTTAGGAGTCATCACTAGGACACAGCTGGGGACGTGACATTGGGTGCCTCTGCTTTTTCTCCCAGGAAGAACGCGTACATGAAAATCGAAAACTTGTACTAGTATCACACTTGTTAGATGTATTCACATTTGTAAGAGGAGAGATGTAATCCAAAAATTTTGTAATACATAGAAAAGACAATCAATGACAGTTTTATTCAAATCTTTCTTTGTTTATGATTGTGATCTCCTTACTCCTCGGGAGCTATCTTACTTTGTAGCACATGAAATGACTCAGTGTGTGGCCCCCTGGTGGGGCCTGCTAGGGATTCGCAATTGAGGGGAAACCCACTTGCTAGGGGCGAGCTCCTGTCGTTCAGAAGTTTCCCAAGTGATAACCGTCAGGGTGTAGAGGACCTATGGAGGTTACGCTCAGAATGGTTTGTAGGGCAAGACTCCGTCTATCAAGAGTTTCCCGAGCGGTAACCACCAGAGTATAAAGGACCCATGTAGGTTGCGCTCGGAATAATATGTCGGCAAGACTCCATCTCTCAGGAGTTTCCCGAGCGGTAACCGTCAGAGTGTAAAGGACCCATGTAAGTTGCGCTCGAAATGATTTCTCAAGTGGTAACTGTCAGGGTGTAGAAGACCCATGTAGGTTACGCTCGAAATGGTTTTGTCGAGTAAGACTCCATCTCTCAGGAGTTTCCCAATCAAAGTGTAAAGGACCCATGTAGGTTACGCTCGGAATGGTTTATCGGGCAAGACTCCGTCTCTCAAGAGTTTCCCGAGCCGTAACCGTCAGAGTGTAAAGGACCCATGTAGGTTGCGCTCGAAATGATTTCTCGAGTGGTAACCGTCAGGGTGTAGAAGACCCATGTAGGTTACGCTCGGAATGGTTTTTCGGGTAAGACTCCATCTCTCAGGAGTTTCCCAAGCGGCAACCACCAGAGTGTAGAGGACCCATGTAGGTTGGGCTCGGAATAATTTGTCGGCAAGACTCCGTCTCTCAGGAGTTTCCCGAGTGGTAACCGTCAGAGTGTAAAGGACCTATGTAGGTTGCGCTCGAAATGGTTTGTCGGGCATGACTCCGCCTCTCAGGAGCTTCCCGAGTAGTAACCATCAGGGTGTAGAGGACTCATGTAGGCTGCGGGCCTGCCTTGGGTGACCATCGGGTATCTCCCATTATAGGTTGGCTCCGAGTGATCGGAATAGGCAAGCTTTTATCTTTCAGGAGACTTCCCTAGGAATGTCGTCAGGGTGCAAACCCGTGTAAGTCGTGGAGACTGTGCATTATGCTCAAGGCAGACATCAAAGTTGGAGGAAACGTGATTAAGATAGCAGAAAATGATCCTTTCATTGAATGTTTGCATGACTTACACATGATATCATTTTAAGTGAAAGGAGTTACACTGCTTATTGAGTTGGTTCTCGCCCTAATCGACTAGCGTGTACGACTCGTTGCCTCCGCGAGCAATAATGATGTAGAGACCCTCCCAGTTGGTCTCAATTTTCCGTGATCCTTCTGCCGCGTACTCTGAATCACGCACTTCAGGACCAAGTCTCCGACTTAGAATTCCCTAGGCTTCACCTTCTTGTGTAAGCCATCCAAATTTGCTGTTAATAGGCTGTGACGCAGATTTGGGCCTGTTGACGCCTTTCCTCCGAGTGATCCAGCATCAAATGTAGTAGGGTGTCGTTCTGATCTAGGACCACTCCTACCCCGAGTGTCGGCATGCTAATGTCGACCGGGATAATCACCTCTATCCCATATGCCAACGAGAATGGGGTTTCTCCGGTCGGAAAATGTTGGGTGGTCCTGTAGGCCCAGAGTACTCCGGGGAGTTTCTCCGCCCATTTGTCCTTGGCTTTGTCCAAGCTTTTGCATAGGTTGTTGAGAATGATGTGGTTGCTGATTTCAGTTTGGCCATTGCCTTGAGGGTAGTAAGGTGAGGAGAATCAGTGGGCGATGTATTTGGCGAAGAAGCTGGCCACTTGCTTGCTGGCGAAATTAGTTCCGTTATCGGAGATGATAGTATGAGGGATCCCGAAGCGACATATTGTGTTTTACCAGAGGAACTTGACAATCTGTTGCCCGCTGATCTCGGAGAGTGGTACTGCCTCGATCCATTTGGTAGAGTAGTCGGTGGCTACCAGTAGGAAACGCAGCTGGGGTTGCGCTCGAGAGAGAGGTCCAACTACGTCTAGTCCCCATTGCATAAAGGGCAATGTGCTGCGCAAGGTGTGAAGGTAAGAGCTCGACCGGTCTGATGCTGGGGCAAACATCCGGCATTGTGGGCATTTTCTCACATAATCCTTGGCATCGTCTAACATCTTGGGCCAGTAGTACCCTTAGTTGATGACCTTGTGGGCGAGGGAGCGTCCTCCCGCGTGGTTCCCTAAGTCTCCGTCATGGATTTCCTGCATCACCTTCCGAGCCTCCTCCGAACCGAGGCATCTTAGATACGGGTCCGGGGTGGTGACAACGATTCTGATGCTTGCCCCTTACTGCTTGGATCCATCCTTCGAGTTGGTCGACGTGCTCTATGGTTCTCGGGGTGAAGTCAGCCATGAAGTCGGCCAATACCTGGCCTTTGATCGTTGTCTTCGGCTAGTATTTGAGTCCGTAGGACCTGAGCTCCAAGGTCCATTTTGATATCCTTCCAGTCGCTTTCGGATTTTCCACAGTGCTCCTCAAGGGGTGCTCAGTGAGGAGTGTGATCGGGAAGATTTAGAAGTAGTACTTGAGCTTCCTCGAGATGATGAAGAGAGCCAACACTAACTTCTCTAGCCTTTGGTACCTGGTCTGGGGGCCGTTCATGGCATGACTAACATAGTACATCGTCTTCTGGACGCCTTCTTTCTCTTGAACAAAGGCTCCGCTTACTGTCGACTCCGAGACAGCGAGATAGAGATACAGTGTCTCTCCCGAGGAAGGTTTCAACAGTAAGAGAGATGAGACCAAATATCTCTTCAACCCCTGAAAGGTCGTCTCGCTTCCTTGTTCCAGCGAAAGTCCACTCTATTTTTCTTCAAGGCCTAGAAGAATGGCTTGCATTTGTCTGTAGATCGGCTGATGAACCGATTGAGGGCTGCGAAATGTCCGTTCAGCATCTGGACCTCCTTCATACAGGTGGGTGACCTCATGTTCAAAATTGCTGATATTTGGTCAGGTTCGGCCTCGGTGCCCCCATCAAGTGACCAGATATCCTAAGAATTTCTCGGAGGCTACTCCGAATGTACACTTTTCGGGATTGAGCTTCACCTTGTATTGCCTACGGTGATCGAAGGCTTTATCTAAATGTTGGAGGTGATCTGCGAGCTGTACACTTTTCACCAACATATCATCTACGTACACCATATCATCTACGTACACCTCCATGGTGCTCCCGATAAAGTCCTTGAAGACCTTATTTACCATCCGCTAGAAGGTGGCCCCGACGTTCTTGAGTCCGAAGGGCATCACTTTGTAGCAGTAAATTTCCCGACCCGTGGTGAAGAATGTTTTATCTTCATCTGGCGAATGCATCTTGATCTGATTATAGCCGGAATAGACGTCCATGAAGCTAAGGAGCTAGTATCTTGTCATACCTTCTATTAGTTGATCGATCCTCAGGAGGGGATAACAATCCTTTGGGCATGCTTCGTTGAGGTTTGTAAAGTCGATGCAGACTCTCCACTTCCCGTTCTTTTTCTTCACGAGGACGGGATTAGAGAGCCAGTCAGAGTAGAATGTTTCTCGAATAAGGTCAGCATGGAGTATGCGATCGACTTCGTTGTTGATGGCACGACTCTTTTCTTCGTTCATTCTCCTAAGCTTCTGATTTATCAGCTTAGTGTCTGGTCGTATGGAGAGATTGTGACAGATGACATCCGGGTTAATTCCCGGCATGTCAGTGGACACCATGCGAATACATCTGTGCTCTTCGATAGGAATTGTTTGAACAATATCTTCTCCTGCGGGCGTAAGCTTGAACCCATTCGGAGGGTTCATTTGGGGTGATGCAGGTCTACTCCGAGCGACTCCAACTCTTCCTCGGTCCTACCATCGGGATTCTTTGACTTTGTAGGTGAGTTAGAGTCTGGGCTCTCGCCGAACTTTGATTGCTATTGATCAACAATCCTCTTCTGCTTCTTATCCACAAGAAATTCTTCATTAGAGTCTACTCGGGATGCTTTTTGCGTCCAGCGCGATCTCTTTCGAGCTACTATAACTGTTCTGGTCATCGCCTGGTCACCCTTTATATTGGTCATTCTGGATGGCGTGGGATACTTCAACAACTGATGATGGGTTGACAGGATCACTCTTATCATGTGGATCCATAACCTCCCGAAAATAGTGTTGTAGAGGAATGGGATGTCTAGGATGCTAAACACCGTGATGACATTGAATGGATCGACACGGACCGAGAACTCAACCACGCTGGGCGAACGTGCCTCGTACCCATCGAATCCATAGAGAAGTGACTGGTTTGGGGGATGATCAATTTTCAGGCCAGCTCGGGTGTATCCTCCATTCGATCTAGGGCGTGACCGTAGAGGATGTTGACGCTACTTTTTCCATCCACCAGGATCTTCGACACTTTACAACGTCCGATATGTGCTGTCACAATCAAGGTGTCATTGTGCGGCAAGTGCATGACATACGAGTCTTCTTCAGAGAAAAAGACTGGTCTACCGGGAGATGTAGAAGGGCGAGTCACCATTGCTAGATGATTGTCCCTGGGCTTCGTTGACGTAGAGGGTCCTCTCTTTGGTGGTGGTGCCTCATATCGGAAAGTTTCTGAAGATGGCGTTCACTTCTTGGTACTCGACGAGGGTACTACCAGGGTGTTCGGCTGGGGCATCTGGCTGCCTTTGCACCCTAACCTCCAAGGGCAATCTGGGATTGAGAACGAACTCTTGGAGATATCCCTCATTAACCAGGCCCTGAAGGTGTCGTTGTATGGTCCAACAGTCCACCGTGAGGTGGCCCATCGCTTCGTGAAAGGCACAGTAATCACCAGATTCAGGCCTTCTTGGGTTAAGCGGGAGGGGTCTGACCGGACGCCTGACCCAAGGCTGGTCTTTGATGACATTGAAGATCTGATCGATCGGTACCCGGAATGGGATGAAGTCGGGCTCCGCTTCGTTCCCCTTGCTAGATTCGGCAGCACGCCTTGATGGCCTACGGACGACAATGGAGTTGTTGCTCGGATTCTTCCACGGGGGGGAATTTTAGCTTCGGCTTCTCGACCTCGGGGCCTTGTCTCGGGGGCGACTGGACGTAATCCGAGTCACCTCTTCTATTTGGATGTATTTCTGAGCCCGAACGAGGATATCCCTCATCTTAGTGATGTCATTCTTCACCATATGTTTGTAGAAGGGGCTGGTGACTTGCAGCCCACTGATGAAAGCATCGGCAACTACGTTCTCGTTGCAGTTGTATACCAGGGCCATCTGACTCTTAAAGTAGTTTAATGTAGTTCTTCAGACTCTTCCCAGTTTTCATTTTGACTGGAGGAGGTAGTTGTTCCACTAAAATTCCCTCCGAGAAGCAAACTGGTTGTAAAACATGTCGGTTACTTCATGAAAATTTTGGAGTATATTCCTCGAGAGCAAATAAAACCAGTGGTAGGCGACCCCCTTGAGGCTGGACGAAAATGTTCAACAGAGGAGGTCGTTGTGGGCGTAAACTGCCATCTTGTTCTGGTACTAGGGAAGATGAAGGAATGGGTCGGAGGTTCTCGAGTAGTGATCAAAGGACGGCATCACAAACTTCTCGGAAACGGAGCGTGGTGATTTCCCTCGACAATGGAGAGTCGGTGGGTCTCTACCTGCTGTACTCTATCCCTTTTAGAAATTGTTGACTCGACTGATTGAGCCTCTCCTGGACTAGATCCATGATGCTCTCAGTGCGAGGGAATTTCGGGGTTCGAGAACGCCGAGAGTTTTCGGAGTCCTCATCATCTTTGTAGGTCTCCGATCGGACGCGCCTCGAGCTTCCGGTAGAGTGAGCAGATCCCTATGTACGCGTTGGTGAAGGGGGGCCTACGCATTTCTCCCCGCAGTAGGAGAAGATCGCAACCCCTCGCTGTGCTCCGATCTGTTTGAGCAGCCGTGTCTGGACACGGGTTACTCTTCTTTTTCACGAGCAACAACTTCACGGAGACGAGTCATCTCCGTCTGCTGATTTTCCATCTGCTTTCGCATGGAGGAAAACATCTGGAGGAGTTGATCGTCATTGATCGGAGACTCGGGTTCGACGGTCTGCATCAGAGTGGCAACGCAGTGTTAGGATAAGAGTCCTCAATGTCGGAAATGTGGATGTTTGATAGGGTGGGCCGACGGTTCGTTGGCTCAGCCACTTCTTTCACTTTCTCTTCTCTCTTCGGAGCGGCAGGGTCGAACATAGACTAGTTGACACTCTTCCTTGAGGGAGCCATGTCAGTCATGCTGGATAATTTAGAGGGAGTATGATATTGGATGGAGAAATATCAAGTGTGGACTTAAAAATCTCAATGAAAGCATCAAATGCAGTAGATAATTCCTAAGAAATCAGTCCATGCACCAAAATAAGAAAGTGGATGTAGCCAAATCACAGAAAAGTCAATCGTAAATACAATGAAAATATGCGAAAAACCCGAAAGAGAAAAAACCACGGAAAGAGAAGTTCCACTATGTCAATGGCGATTACAATAGGGTTCTCTGAATTCGGGTGAACGTGATTCCTTTCTCGTTGGAAGGGATCCCCTATTTATACAACTCATGTCAAATAGATAAGGTTAGGAAGTCCTGCTCAGTTTGAATACCTTAATTCTATATCTTGATAACGGTTGAGCTGAATACCCTGGTTTGAATCGATACAGGAGAGAGTCCATCTCTACCTTATGGTTCGCGCTCGGCTGTAAATAAGGATGAATTGCTCCCGAGAGATAACTACCTCGTTTGAATTAAGATTGAGCTTAAGGATAGAGATCTCTGTAATCGGATCTGATTCTTCTGTTAATCATCCAGCCCGTTCGAAATTTGAACTGGGCGAAGATGCCAGGTTAAATACTCTAGAAGTAGCCGCGCCTCACACATCCGTCAGACACTGGATAGACATGTGTCACGAACTCGGGCGGATCAGAAAGTGACCACTACAATATACTTAGTCTAAAATCTAACATACTAACCAATAAACCATTTTATGAGTATGAGACACACATGCTCAAACTAGTCCTCAAGCAAATAACTGTCATCATATAGACATTATATTGAAAAAAGGCCTTAGCTCAAGGTACTCCATAATTTGAATCAAACCAATCTTAAAAAATTGTTCTCACAATCTGTCTAATATTATAAATTTTCACTCTTTATCCAAAATCAAATTCTTGAGAAGGTTATCCACGATCATATTATGTCTAAAAGAAGCACTCTTCCGTTCTTCTCTTCTATGTTTATTTTTTTCCTTCCTTTTTTTTTTCCTCCTGTTTTTTAAGGCTATTAACATCTAAAGTGGCACCTTGCCTGTATCAGTCTTACAGAAACATAAAAAAAAGAATTGATCCTTATTCTCCATACCGTACTTAGTAATCCGATGCATTTTACCTATGGGCTAAAACAACAAGGCAGAGCCAATTTTCCGTAATCTTTGGACTAAACCAAGAGTTGGGGCTATCAATCCCCCATGTGTGACCTCTACTGTTGAGAAATCATACTATCTAAAGAAATACAGTAAAGTCAGTGAAATTAATTACCTCAAGTTTTTAATAATTACTAATATGAGACTCTCCTGGTGACTTGCCACTGGGATTTCCCTTTAGATTCCTAAAACTGACAGCTAAATTACATTAATGAAGAACCATTTGGAAAAACAAAAAAAAAAAAATTAAAGTACCTGTGGTAGGGATTTTCCTTTTTCTCTGCTATCTCTTTCAAGACGGCACAGTCCATGACGTTTTTTTGTTCCCCATGGAGCACCATTTGCCCCCAAAGGAGAGTAAGCAGTCACCTGAATACCCTTTTCCTTGCAGAAATTGATTAGCTTCTTTTGTTGCCAAACAGGATGCAATTCGACCTACCATATATAAATAATAATTATAGTCATTATTCTTAACAAATGAAATGCTTCAAATTCAACAAAAGTGAGTCAACATACCTGATTCACTGCTGGTGGAATTTTAGCTGTTTCGAGAAGTTGTTCTAACTTCTTGCAAGAGAAATTACTTACGCCAATAGACTTCGCAAGGCCTAACTTGACGCATTCCTCCATTTCCTCCCAAACAGAGTTTAGATCCATAGGACGAAGTCTATCTAGCTCAAAGGGGAACTTGGGACCTTCCGGCTTAAACTTAGAGGCCAGTGTATGAGATAGAG
This sequence comes from Agave tequilana, assembly GCA_038442645.1. NCBI lineage: Eukaryota > Viridiplantae > Streptophyta > Magnoliopsida > Asparagales > Asparagaceae > Agave > Agave tequilana. The sequence goes on from JAVJIF010028666.1 coordinate 52,541, forward strand.
ATCAACATATTCGAGTTGAAGATTCCTGAAATTGAATAAGAAATTTGTGAAGAATGTTTCATTAGCACAGAAACCCTTGCAGAAGTAGCATCTTCTCACACTTTGATGGTAATGCATACTCAGAAGTAATTTAATAGATGCATCATTGAAGAAGTAAGACGGGAATAATTTCTTTTAACAGAAAATACACAAGACGTAAAGAAGATGCATGACTGCAAAGAATAAATCACTTTTTGAACAGTATATTTCTTTTAATAACTGGAAGGAACTTATATTGAACCATTGAACTATGAAATGTTAACATGTGCCATCAAAATTGTGAACTAAGCAATCTTGTTAGTAGTTAGAACAGTCCATGAAAATTCTTTTAAAGAAGAACTTAAACTTGGTACTGTCCAAAACTAAAATGCCCAAATTATGGCAACATTTCCATTATTCTAGAATGTTTTTAATGTTACTTTATAATTCATGCTTTTCAAATAAACATGTAAGGTGAACATCTATCCTTCCTGAAAATATCAGAACCATGGTGATTATTTATCACAGCAACGCTAGCTCCCCACTAAATGGATATGCTAAAATCTTATAAATGCACCGTACACAAGGCACCATTGAAATTTAATGGGCCATTTTAACAACCATTTTTAAGTATGTGGGATGGCTCAAAAATCTATGGATAAAATACATGTGAGCGGTTATGAATAACTGACTTCATATGATTATTACACACACACGGAATGAAAACTGAGAAATTGATCAATTGATTGTCTAAAATCCTTAACTAGAAATTTCCTATTTTCCATTATACTAACAGGGTCAAATACACGCAAAAAATATCATGTCATCGGAAATCATCCATTCTCTTAAACAATTTAGATTTTATAACATGATTTGTGGCATTTTGAACTACGTCAGAATGTAATTTAGAAGAAAGAGTTAATTTTTTGATTCATTATACTATAAAAGGAATTATGCCCACATTAAACATGGAGTGAACATATAGATTAAAAGAGATTTGGGTCTGGTAGGAAGCAAAACATAATATAAGGAAATTGGAATATAACAATATGAGTATGAAAGCAAATGAAGGAATAGCTCTTGCTTAGTAGGAAATAACATTCACTACTGTTCAAGAAGACCAAGGGTAAACCATTCACTACGAGGATGAGATTGAAAGGGATACTATTTTAAGGAGAGTTTCGCCAGTGTCCCTCTGGTAATTTATCCAATTTACTACTAGATCAAATTGAAAAGGATATTATCATGGTTCAGCAAAGATAAGAAGCAAAAGAATGATCAGGGCCATCAAGAAAGATATTATTGTTTCTTGCTCTAATTTAACTAAAGAGATGGCTGCCAATAGAGCCAAGTGCACAAAAAATAAATCATTTTGCTGACTCCAAAGGCTTAGAAAAGGCTTCTTCTTCTACTTCGAAGATGTGTTTGTTGTTAACTAACCATGGAGGTTGCTGCTGTTAATCAAGCAAAATGGAGAACAGGGGCTTGTTCTGCTGACCCCAAAGCCATGGACAAGGATTCCAAAGACAATATAAAAGCATCGATGTTTTTGTGTTGTTGATAGAAGTTTATTCTTTTACAAAAACACTTAGAACTATATCACATATGGTGAACCCACACGTTTTAATTTAGGGGTTCCACGACAAATCAAGACAAATTGCTACATTAGAGAGAGGAAGAAGGGAAAACTCCATTCCACTTGGAATAAAATTAGCCTACAATTCTCCATAGAAGCATACTACATCACTTTCCTCATAAATCCAACTCCAACTCGGATTCATCAGAGGGTACAATTCATGCGACGTGCACGCCAAAGAGACGTTGAGACTCTCCCCTTTCCAAACTGGGCAAGAATGATTGGAACAATGGTACATCCAACAATGGAAGAATTTAGGAACCAGTCATGCACAAAACTTATGCAGCAGCCTGAACACATAAGATGCAAATTCTATACACAAGTGATTTTATAAATTCCCCCAAAGTAATTTCTTTTAGTCTTAGTTAAATGAGGATATATATAGTATCAAGTTCGCCACCCCAGACATAAATCATGGATATAATCAAAACCGACCGAAGGGAGATTTTCTCCCTAACTCCACGAATTTTGTCCGTCTTCAGCCGAGAGAGAGAGAGAGAGAGAGAGAGAGAGAGAGAGAGACCCTCACCTCCCCCACCCCCGCCCTCCCCCCTCTTCCTCTCTTCCTCTGTTGTGATCTATCAACGATCAAACAACAGAGAAACACTGAGTTGAAGACCCGCAGTGGAAGCGGAATCATAAAAGATCTACCACTAGTAAGCAATTGAAACTATAACCACCACACAACTAAATAACACCAGATTTAACGTGTTTGGTAATGTGCCTACGTCCATAGGGAGAGGGGAGAAATCTTTATTGAAAACAGAGAAGAAAATATAAGAGTTACAAGATCTCTCTCTCTCACACAACTCAATGGTGAAAATCTGAATTCTCTTGAATTCTTGACACACCTTCAAAAGCCCACCCAAGGGGTTTATATAGGCACCTAGGATGATCGTAATTCAACATAAACTTCAACAAAAAAATCAGCACCGCCTCAGAGAAATAGTAAACCCGGATTCAATCCAAAATAGGAAACAAAACCGTATTTGAAACCTGCCAGAACCCGACACTAGTCGACTATGGCAAATCACTAGTCGACTGATATCAAGTATTAGTCGACTATACCGAAAACCTAGTAAACTACTGTAATGAAATCTGAGAATCTAACTCTCTGTTGTAGGGCCTAGTCGACTATACTAAAATATCAGTCGACTAGCCCAAGACCTAGTCGACTAATAAGACCTATTAGTCGACTAATAACATGCACAATGCATGTACATGTCCGTGTTTATTTTGTGAAGCTTGTTATACATCCACCTGAACCTGAATTCTTCTCTAATGAATATGAGGCACTCCAAATACTAACAATCTTCACCTTGACTCATCTTCATTAAGTCCCTCCGTAGAAATTGGCTCTGCTTCTTTCACTTTGCTTTATCCCCCCTTTTGTGACTTCACATGGCTCCTTTCCAAGAGCACGTTCGTCACGTTACCTTTGGAGAACCTTGATGAAGTTCAGAGATGCTCTGAACTTCACCACTGAGATGTTCATCATCATATTCGTTGGATTCTTCTTCGTGCTAATATTTACCAAATCGATCACCTTATCATCTACAACCCACTGACGTATCTTGTGATATCTCACATTAACGTGCTTCATCCGCTTGTGATACATGTGATCCTTAGCGAGATGAATCACACTCTGACTGTCACAATGAACCCGAACTGAATCCTGTATGATACTAAATGTCACAGCCAATCCTCTCAACCACAAAGCCTCATTTGATGTCTCAACTGCAACCATATACTCTGCCTTTGTCGTTGAAAGAGTAATTGTATCTTGCAACTCTGCCTTCCAGCTAATGACACACTCAGCTATTGTGAACACATAGTCTGTCGTAAATCTTAGCTGATCAAGATCTCCAGCATAATCTGCATCAACATAGCCTTGTAGTACCCTAAGCTTTCCCATTTCTGATCTCTAAAAAACCAAGCCTAGTCTCGCAGTTCATCGTAGATATCGTAGTATCCACTTCACTGCTTTCCAGTGTTACTTTCCTAGATTTGACATGAACAGACTTACTATACAAACTACATAGGCTAAGTCAGGTCTAGGCAGACCATAGCATACATGAGTGATCCCACCGCACTAGCATATCGTACTCGAGACATCACCTCCTCCTCTTCTAGTGATCGTAGACACTGCTTGGAGGATAATTTAAAGTGACCTGCCAAAGGAGTAGTGACTAGGCTTACTCTGTCATGTTGAATCTCTCCAACACCTTGAGACCATAGTTCTTCTGGGATAGCCAACGTCTGCCTGAGTCTGTCTCGAGCGATCTTCATACCTAAGATCTTCTTGGCTTCTTCCAAATCCTTCATGTCAAATTCCTTCTTAGGCTGATCTTTAAGCTTGTGAACATGTGTCTTGTTTCTCGCAGCAATCAACATATCTACATATAACAGCAAATATGTCGGATCATCACTCTGCTTAAAATAGACAACTATCATACATTAATTGTATATGTCCTTGATCATGAAAAAGTCGAACCGTTTGTATTACTGTCTGAGAGACTGCTTAAATTCATAGAGGGACTTATTTAGAAGACACACCTTATTTTCTTTACCTTCCTGAATATAACCTTCAGGTTGTTTCGTGTATATCTTCTCCTCCAGCTCACCATGCAGAAATGTTGTTTTGATGTCCATCTGTTCCAACTCTAGATCAAACTGAACAACTATCGCCAATAACATCCGAATAGATGTATGCTTGACTTCAGGAAAAATAATCTCATTGTAATCAATGCCCTCCTTCTGAGCAATCATTTGGCAACTAACCTTGCCTTGTACTGCTCATTGTCCTTGCGAAAAAACCCATTTGCAACTTATTGCCTTGGAGTCCTTTAGAAGATCGACTAATGTTCATATTTAGTTTCTATCCAAAGACTTCATCTCTTACTCCATGACTGTAATCCACTTGCTGTGGTCATCTGCCTCGATCGCTTCCCTGTAACTGTCAAGATCTCTTTTTTCAGTTACTAATGTGAAAGAGACATGATCATCTTCTCAGCCATATCTTGTTGGTGGCACCGTAACTATGACTGACCGCCTTAACGGTCTACGTTGCTCTTGAGTAGTCTCATGTTCGTCTCCATCTGAATCTAAGGAGTCCTCTTCTGACCCTTCAGACCTTTTAGGGCTCTCTAAAAACTCAACTTTCTTTTCTTAAAGGGCTCTCTAAGAACTCAACTTTCTTTTCTTCCAAACTGTCTAAAGCTCCACCTTGCGCTTTATCCTCCGTCTCTGATTTTTCTTACAATATTGATTTTTCGTCAAAAATCACATCTCTGCTAGTAAAGACATTCCTTTTCTCGGGATCTCAAAGTCTGAAACCCTTGACTCCTTTGGTGAACCCAATAAAAGATACACTTTTTAGACTTGGACTCTAGTTTGTTTCTTTTCTGACTATCAACCAAACTATATGTCGAGCAACAAAAATCCGTAAGATTGAATAGTCCACAGACTCCTCACCATATCTCCTTTGTGATCTGAAGATCAATAACTGTTGATAGTGACATGTTTACCAGATAACTCGCATGATTCACCGCCTCTGCCCAAATCGTTATGACATGTCAACCTGTAATCTGATACTACGGGCACGCTCTGTAAGTATCCGATTCATGCGCTCTGTTACTCCGTTTGTTCTGGTCGCCCTAAAATACTTAGCTGGTGTTTGATGTCCTTACTTGCTAACTAGTCTTTGAATTCTTTGGAAGTATACTTACCTCCATTGTCGGACCTCAAGACTTTCACCTTCTGCCTTGTCTAATTTTTTACCACAGTTTTTCACTCGTTGAACCTCTAAAATACTTTTGATTTCTACTTCAAGAAGTATACCCAAACTTTCCTTGAAAAATTTATGAAAGTAACATAGTCCCCACACATTCGTGTGTATGAGATCTTGCAAGCCCTTTGTCTTGTGTTGTGATGTAGAGAAAGCTACTCTACGTTGCCTACCCATGATGCAAAATTTACAAACATCAAGTTTGCAATATTTGATACCTGATAGAGCACTCATTTTGTGTAGGGCTTGAAGACCTCGCTCGCTCATGTGTCCAAGACGCATGTGCCAAAGTCTTGTAGTATCCTCCTCTGTTGCTGCTAAAGCATCGCCAACAATAATGCTTTCTGTCAACTTGCATAAGTTTGTTGTCCGTTCTTTGAGAATCATCATTGAGCCTTTAGTAACTTTGATTCCTTCATCTGCACAAGAAAATTTGTACCCTAGAGCTTCCAAAGCTCCCAACAAGAGAAGATCTTCTTTAAATCCGGAACGTGTGGAACGTTCGTGAGGGTTCGAACATGTCCAAACATCCTCATACGAATGTTGCCGATGCCAAAAGTCTTGCACACGGCGTCATTTTCTATCAGTCCATCATAAGGCTTGTAAGTACTGAACCACTCTTTTTTTTGGGCATATATGGTATGTGCACCCCGAGTCAAGTAACCAAACATATGAGTATTTACCTTTTCCTGACTCAGCAGTCAAGACATCACATGAATTCTCATCTGCTTTTCGACAACCCTGTCTTGATCTGATTTTCAACTGGTGCTAGCCCTATCAAAATTTTTGCCGCATTTTCTCTTCAGCATCTCCTTGTATTTCATACAATTTTTCTTGATGTGTCCTGGTTTCTTGCAAAAGTAGTAAGAAAAATTGCTAGAAGCCTCTAGATCCCTTTTGGGGCTCCTACTCTTTGATCTTCCCCTCTGGCCCTTGACAAACAATCCCAGGCCTCCTTCATAGAATCTGTTGTGCGCCGATGACAACAACCGATAGAGGATCTCACAGATCTCAAACACAAAGAACAACCCAACAATCACACGAAGAACGCACAATCACAAAGAACAAGATTTAACGAGGTTCGGCCTCAAAGCCTACGTCCTCGGGGCAATCAATGGAGAGATTTAAATTTTAGGAAGATGATTACAATAGCTCTTAAGTCTCTTTGAATGCAAGAGAACTATTAGCTAATCCTTTTTCGCAGGCTTCTTCAAGATGCAACCCTAGAAATCAACATTAGGCTTAAATACCCAAATTTGCGGAGCAGCAGATTTTCGCCCAAACCCGACTGTCGGTCGACCCGGCCGGTCGACCGACCTCCACCTCGGTCGACTCGCCCGGTCGACCGAATTTAACCGAGAGTTCGGGTCTTACAGTCAGGGAATTGCGGTCGACCGGCCGGGTCGACAGCCTAAGGCCCTGTGCATGCTGTGCATGTAGGTCGACCGGACCGGTCGACCGACCCTGCCTGATTCTGCTGCTGCTGCTATTTCCAGCTGTTGTTCCTTCGTCTTCGTCGTCAACTTCCTCGGCGATCACTAGACGACCCCTCGACGAACCTTATCAACTTCCCCATCAGTAAACTCTCTTTCCAACAATTCTCCACCTCGGCGAAGATTTTTCAAATCTGAGCCGATCTCCAACGCTACCCCAGTCTATCACCTGGCGAAATCGACACACGATCTCGGCGAAATCGACACACTATCTCGGCTTGCGCGCACCGGTCGAAATCGACACACGATCTCGGCTTGGAATCTTTTGCTCAACTGTTCCTGGAAAACATCGCACATGCCTTCCTTACACTTCACCTTAGGAGAATTTCCATACATGCCGATCACCAACATGGCTTCTACTCCTCAACTTCATGACCTCACGAAGACTTCCTTATGAGCCAACACTGACTCTCCACTGACTAGCTCTATCTAGTCTACCTGTCTTCCACTGACGGTCCAACCAAGTCTGCGTAGAACACACCAAACATCATCGACTTCAACTGGATGCACACCACTCCTTATGCAAGCTCAACATCTTCTAACCGGAAGATAACCTGTTCATCGAGATCACACCATCTCACCACTACGTGAGATCCAACTGGCCACACCACTTCACCTCTACATGAAGTCTCTTCACCTCTACGTGAAGTCTCTCCATCTCTACTTGAAGCTCCAATAGGCCACAACTCTTCACCTCTACGTGAAGATCCAAAATAACATCTCGAGAATCCAAAATAACATCACCAAATGGCTGCGCCTTTACGGCTGCCTACGTACCTTTGCCCAAAAGAATCAAGCCAACCGTAGTTCATTTTAATGAGCTTCAAAACTCAAATACTGGTACCTGTATTTGCAGCAGCGAACCTGTCTGACTGAGTCATATGAACCTCTTCCTGACCATCATGGAGAACAACGGCCTTTAACTTCAGCTTGTTGAGATCACAAGCTTGAGATCCATGCTTCTTTAACCACGACCGTGGTTTCACCTTGGTTCCAATGGCTGCAAATAACTCGACATCCTCAACAATGTCGTCAATCTGTTCAGCATCACCCTTGGTATCTTGAACTCCTCCCGGTGTCACCTCCGATGAAGTATCCTCTGATGCCGAACCAACTGGAGATGATGGAGTAGCATCAACCTCCACCCGCTGCAATCCTTCCTTGGTCTTCGTCCTCTCCACTTGCTGAGAGACGATGGACTTCAACCCTGAAGTCTCTCCAAAGTGACATTCCTGCTCATCACGATCTTCTTATCTTCGGGGTCCCACAACCTGTAGCTGTTTCCTTTGACGCCCAAATAGACAAACCTCTTTGCTCGCGGATTCACCTTGCCATTCTTGGCACTGAAGTAGGCCGGACTTCCAAACTCCCGCAGCAAATACTGATCTTGAGCAGCTTTCCCAGACCAAATTTCTAATGGAGCTTTACCTCCTATCACAGTCGATCGATTCTTGAGATGGCTAGCATACTCAGTCGCCTCAGTCCAAAGCGACTTGTCCAATCCTGCATTAGACAATAACTTCCGAATCTCCTCCAGCAAGGAACGGACTATCTCTTTAGCCAACCCATCTGTACCTGTTGAGAAGTGAGTAGCAATCCCTGTGTTCTGGCCAAATTGTAGGAATGGTTAATGTCTATTCCAACATTACCAATATGAAGCTCCTTTATCTTCCTACCTATCTGTCTCTCCATTTTTCCTCTCCACTTCCTCAACACATCTAGGGCTTCACCCTTTGTCTCATTGGATATATCCAAACTTGCCTAGATGAACAATCAATAAACGAGACAAAGTACCTGTGACCTCCAAGCGATGCCGTCTTAGCAGGTCCCCATACGCTCACGTGAACACAATCAAGAAGACCTTCATTGTGGTGAGTACTGGTGCTGAATCTCACCGTCTTCTTATCCAAAACGCTGTGTCCACCTTCCAAATTGCAGGTAGCAGCACCTTCCATGGATTCCTTCTTTGCAGGAGCTTGTTAAGACCTTCCATCTTCGTGTCCGACCTTTCCCTGCCAGTCCTCCGGGCCACCTTTATCTGAAGAACTCGAAGTCTCCACCTGATCTGTCATCATACTACCCTTCAAGTAGTAAAGATTTCCTCGGCGGACGCCCTTCATCACCACCATCGAGCCTCTGATCATCTTGAGAATACCATCTCGAACAGATATCACTATGCCCGATGCTTCCAAAATGCCAACTGAAATAAGATTCCTCTTGAGCTGAGGTACATACCTCACCTCCTTCAACTCTCGAACTATCCCATCATCCGTCTTGATGCGGACTGTACCCATCCCTTCTATATTACACGGATGGTCATTCCCCATGACCGTGTAACATCCATCCAGCTTCTCAAAGCTAGAAAACCAGGCCCTGTTCGGGCATACATGATAGGTGGCTCCGCTATCAAAGATCCACTCAGCCCTATCTAAGTTACAAGCAGTAGGGGTAGTAACTGAGAGAGAGAACACCGATGAGTCATCATCCGATCCATCCGCCTGTGTGAGATTCGCCTCGGTATTTGACTCCACCTTCTTATCTTTGGCCTTAGGGCATTCTGCTTTCCAGTGTCCTAGTTCCTTGCACAAGGCACACTGATTCCTCTTCAGATTTCTGAAACCCGGCCTGGATTTCGATCTTCCTCTAATCTCCTTTCCCTTCTTTGATGAACCTCTGCCTCTTACTTCCAATGCCTCCGCCGATGACCCTGACTGAGAAGGATGCCTCTCCTTCTTCCTTGTCTCATAACTCATCAGTGCAGACGACACCTCATCATAATCCAAGCTCTGCCTTCCATTAATGAAGGTCAGTGTGAATGTCTCGTACTCCTCTGCAAGAAGTGAATTCAGAAAGATGACCGCCTTATCTTCCTCATCTACCGTGACATCCACATTAGCAGATCTGTAAGAAGCTTCGTATATCGGTTGATGTGCTCATTTACTGTGCTCCCCTTCTTCATTCGAAACTGATATAGCTTACTCTTAAGCTGCAACCTGGATTCCACACTCTTCGTCAGGTATTTCTTTGCAAGGGTTTCCCACAGTTTCTTCGCCGACGTCTCATGTTGTGCAAGGTATTTTATGTCTTGCAACAAACATGAACGTATCAAGCCACATGCCGATCTGTTCATCTTCGCCCACTCTTCATCGGTGGTTGTGTTCTTCTTCCTCTCCAATAGGAGGGTATCCTCGAGATTAGATGCATTCAACGCATCCATAATCTCGCATCTCCACATACCAAATTGTTAGTCCCATTAAACTTAACTTCAATCCTTGGATGATTGTTCATTGTCTTAACAGATGCAGTTTCTTCTGCCATTGAGATTTTTTTCCCTGATCCTCTATCTACGCAGAAGATCAACTAACTTGAAATAGATCTATACACAGATAAAAATATGATTTTTTTTACCTGTCCCTTGAAACCCTAGATCGAGTTTCTCACCAGATCTACTCCACCACGGATTCAACGAGCCCTCCTTGAGTCCTTCTGAGATCGACACACGATCTCCTCGAACACCCAATACCTCTGATCTGAGATCGACACACGATCTCCACCGGATCCGATCTCAAGCCCTCCGAATCCTCAAAAAATCCCAAGAGCAACCTAGATGCTCTGATACCACTTGTTGTGCGCCGATGACAACAACCGATAGAGGATCTCATAGATCTCAAACACAAAGAACAACCCAACAATCACACGAAGAACGCACAATCACAAAGAACAAGATTTAACGAGGTTCGGCCTCAAAGCCTACGTCCTCGGGGCAATCAATGGAGAGATTTAAATTTTAGGAAGATGATTACAATAGCTCTTAAGTCTCTTTGAATGCAAGAGAACTATTAGCTAATCCTTTTTCGCAGGCTTCTTCAAGATGCAACCCTAGAAATCAACATTAGGCTTAAATACCCAAATTTGCGGAGCAGCAGATTTTCGCCCAAACCCGACTGTCGGTCGACCCGGCCGGTCGACCGACCTCCACCTCGGTCGACTCGCCCGGTCGACCGAATTTAATCGAGAAGTTCGGGTCTTACAGTCAGGGAATTGCGGTCGACCGGCCGGGTCGACCGCCTAAGGCCCTGTGCATGCTGTGCATGTCGGTCGACCGGACCCTGCCTGATTCTGCTGCTGCTGCTATTTCCAGCTGTTGCTCCTTCGTCTTCGTCGTCAACTTCCTCGGCGATCACTAGACGACCTCTCGACGAACCTTATCAACTTCCCCATCAGTAAACTCTTTTTTCCAACAGAATCTGTCTTCTTCATCAGCTCGTTGTTCTGGAGCATCTGTCTGACATCTTCTAACTCTAAGGTCTCCATACCATACATGATGGTGGTCACCAAGTGGTCATAACTTGATGGAAGAGAAGAGAGTAACAAAAGAGCTTTATCTTCTTCTAACTTAACCTCTAGAGCTAATAAGTCGCTTAAAATTTTATTAAAAGCATTGAGATGTTGTAGAATAGGCGTACATTCCTTCATCCGAAGGTTGTATAATTGCTTCTTCATGAAGGTTTGTTCGACAAACTCTTTGTCATGTAAAGGCTCTCCATCCTACATCAAAGACCAGCATTATCTCCTTATTCATCACGTTGTAGAGGACCTCAACTGATAGGCACAGTATGATCGTTGCCTTTGTGCAAAAGTCGATGTCTTTCCACTATTCATCCTCCATTTTTGATGGCTTCTCAGTATCAAGTAGGGCCTTGTGTGTGCCCTCCTTCAATAGGAACGATGTTACGCGCATCTTCCACAATATGAAGTTAAGACTTTTCGTAGAATTTCTCCACCTGAAACTTGGTTGTCGTGGTCGTCTTGCTAGCCATCGCTCTGATACTAATTGTTGTGATCTATCACCGATAAACAACAGAGAAATCTCGAGTTGAAGACTCGGCAGCGGAAGCGAAAGTATAGAAGATCTACCACTAGCAAGCAATTGAAACTATAATCACCACACAACCAAAGAATACCAGATTTAACGTGGTTCGGCAATGTGCCTATGTCCACGGGAGGAGAGGAGAAATCTTTATTGAAAAGAGAGAAGAAAATACAAGAGTTACTAGAAAATCTCTCTCACAACTCTCAATGGTGAAAATCTGAATTTCTCTTGAATTCTTGACACACCTTCAAAAGGCTACCCAAGAGGTTATATAAGCATCTAGGATGATCCTAGTTCAATACAAACTTCAACAACCAAATCAGTACCGCCTCAGAGAAATAAGAAACCTGGATCCAATCCAAAACAAGAAACAAAATAGTATTTAAAAACTGTCAGAACCCGGCACTAGTCGACTAAGCAAATCACTAGGCAACTAATACCAAGTATTAGTCGACTATACCCAAAACCTAGTCAACTACTGTAATGCAATCTGAGAATTTAACTCTCTGTTGCAGGGTTTAGTCGACTATACCAAAGTATCAGTCGACTAACCCAAGACCTAGTCGACTAATAAGACCTATTAGTCGACTAATAACATGCACAATGTTTGTACATGTCCGTGCTTAATTTGTGAAGCTTGTAACACCTTCACCTGAACATGAATTCTTCTCTAATGAATATGAAGCACTTCAAATACTAACATCCTCCACCCTCTTCCTCCCCCCACCTCCATCTTCGCCGCTTTGTTGGTCGATTTTCACCTATATTGCACGGACACGATAATGTTGAAATGAACACAACACGTGACAAATTCTTAAAAATACACATGATATGTGTGTCCGGCATGTTTCAGACACGACACGGCTCCATGATAAAAGTGTCCGTGCTACATAAGTTTCCACCACTGACAAAGCGGTATACTAGTTAAAACTGAGGAAAGCAAGGCTCCCCCGTGACTCATTAAGAAATCATGTCTATATATTCGTCTTCTTCTGAGAAAAATAGAGAGGGCTGCAGCGGAGCAGTAGCATAGCCACCATCCACTCTCCCCTCCAGCCTTTTTCTTCTCATTCCTAGTCATCCTCTCTCGCCCCACCATCCACTCTCCTCCTCCTGCTTCTTCCTCCTTCTCCTGTTCAATGGTAGAACTTGCTCGATTTTCACCGCGCCACTGGTATTCTAGTTAAAAATTTTACAAAACCCATATCATTTCTTCTACAACCAATTTTTCACATCACATACCTTTCCAATTTTTAGGCAAAAAAAGTTAAATAAACAAAAGAAAAAATAATGAAAAAAATATCAGATTTTGTTTCACCTGAGCGACTCGCGGAGCCCCGGCACCACGCGACCCTTGTGGGCGTCGGTGAGCCAAGCTTCGTAGTGACGAACAGCTCCTCGCGCCCCGCAACGAGCCCGAGCCGGATCGCCTCCTCGATGGCCGCGCCCAGCGGCTGCTCCGTGAGATACATGGACGCCGTATCGAAGTGCCGGTACCCGACGGCGACCGCGTCGAGGATCGCCGACCGGAACGACTCCGGGGAGCACGGCGGACTGGAGGCGGTGCCCATGGCGATGACGGGCATGGGATGACCGAAGCTTAGGGTCACGGAGGGGAGTGGTGAGGCCATTTGGGGGGAGGTTTGAGGTTTGACAATGGGGGGAGACTAGAGGGAGAGATTGAGGAGGGTATTTAACTATTTTTTTATGTATTTATTTATTTTGGCAGCTTCTAGAATCTTTTTTGTTTGTAATAAAGTGTATGACCGCTGAGAGCCGGCAAAGTTGGTGAGAGTCGAATCAATTTTGGCGAATATTATCCTCCTACGCGCACGACACACTGTTATATGTACAATTCTGATTTGCTTTGTTCTCACATTATCAGCCAATTGTTTTATTCAAATTGTTCAAAAGTATGACGAAAGGTTTATCATCTTCACATTTTTTTATAAAAAAAAATAATAATACATGTTAATTTTTATTATTAAGAAAAAATAATAATATCATTCTCGAGAATCCACTAGGGTTAATATTGTGTAAAAAAAAAATGTTTAAAAGAAGGATTTTTCTATTTATGTTTGCGTGACTCCTATTAAATTCCTTCACAATCATAACGGCTACAAGGTATGCATTAAGGATCTGTTGGGTATAACAATTAGCCGTAATTCGTAAGTCGTAATTGGTAACTTATTTACAATGGTAAATGAGTTATATACATTTAAGTTTTATGGTGTTTGATTGGTAAAATAAAGTTGTAAGTGGGAAAGTGTATTGTGTTTTACGGTGTTTGGTTATCGTAATGTGTAAGTCGTAAGTGCAAAAGTTCCACCACAAAATTAACTATTTGGTAATTTAAAATTAAATCTTGCAAATAAATACTAAAATACTAAATATTAAAAAAAATATATATTAATATACAAAATATGCAAATTTGCATGAGCAAAAAAAAACCAGAGGAGAGCTTCTGGGCCCAAAAAAGCATGATGAGCAGGGATCATCAGTCGGTGACAACAATTTGGAGGAGCCGTTCCAGGCATATGCTTCTTCCC